>QFFB01006332.1:0-16596 GCA_003316465.1 Ramaria cf. rubripermanens
AGCTACTTCGGAGTTCGGAGGTCCGAACGCTCAGAGATTCGGTGTTAGATCAGGGATCTAACAAGACACCAATAACTTCACTTTCTCCAAATGCGTCAGCTACCCAGATACCCATTCCCAGATCTGAATTCCTGAATATCAATATAAGTATCATTTCATCTAAGATTCAACAAGGCAACAGGCTCATACCACTCATCCCATGGCATTTCTGGTGTATTGTTGCATCGAAGTAGTGGATGTACAACTGCACAGGTTGTTTGTAGGTGATTACATGAAGGTGTCTAGCAGGTATGCATGATTTTGAAGATATACTTGATTATGACTGGCCGACGATTGTCAACATATGCATAGCAGTATTTTGATCCTCAAATTGAATTGTTTGCGCCATAACAGAGTCCATCTAATTAATATATGGGAGGGATAATGAGGTGTTACCCCACAAAATTTCACAGTCAGGTGCCACTGTGACCTGATGATTTGAACATAGCTTTATCTTGTCTCTCCAGACAATGTGCAAATATGCAAGAACATCATAGTAGGTGCCCAACTGATTGAGCCATTCTACAGGGCAAGCTCAATGTTGCATCTACTCAAATCTGAAACAAACATACCCCCTGATTGTTGCACTTGCATGGCTGTGAACATTACATCTAGGGAGCCACGTGATCTTCCTGATTCATCCTGTCCTTTCAATTCAGCCTTGAGCAGTGCCGCTGACTCAATGTCCTCAGCTGTTTTATTGGGAAGGTCCTGTAATTGTTGTATCTGTAAATTGTGATGAATCAGAATAGAACTGTATCATAGAAGATGCCCTTAGATTCACAAGAGTGGTTATTAACTACCCCCACCACCAGCTATGCATCAGCATTGCCTCAAGTTCACCACCAGCATGTCCATTGTGATTGAAGCAACCAAGTGTTCCATTGTGATTTTCATAGGGATACACATGCCAGCCATAAACAGGTCCAAAACGAGTGATTGGGTCAATGGTGTGAAGTACCAAGTGGAAATATGGTGTGATATGCAAGTTCATAAGGGCCCAATTCCAAAATACCTTGGACAACATATCTAGTCAACAAGCCCCTTCATAACTGGTAGTTGACTGATTGCCCAGGATTTGCAGGGCAGCACAGAACATCAAGATATTCTCATAGTGCTGTTTGAAGTTTCTACTGCATTATGCCTTATCTGCAGCTGTGTAGTCGGCAGGGGTAGGGTTAGGAAGGGAGTCCAGGTATGCCTTGCATCGTTTGGCTAATAAAGCATTGGTGCGAGCCTTTGCACGAGCAATAATAGTTGTTGCCTTTGGATAAGGGGCATTGCTGTCTGGGATTTCACCATTGATGTTCCATGTGTGGAATAATGCAACAGGCATTATCATTAGCATGTTCTGGAGTTGGTCTGCTTTGATAGTGCCACTTCCACTGAGAATATAGAAGAAGAAAGGTGTCAAGATTGGATTTTGAAGTAAGGATATAACATCAGTGTAATCCTGACATGGGCCTACAGTCATAGAAAATAACCCAAGAGTAGTATGCAAAGAATCGTGCATGTCCTCAAGGAAAGGTCACCCCATTTCAGGTGTTCCTTTCACTGATCTGAAGACTCCTGCGAAGTGCTGCGAATAGTGGTCTTGGCAATGCCCCTAAGGGGGCATAGCAAATAAGATCAAAGGTTCGAGCTCACCAATAGACACAATGACCAATGAGGCAGTGGAATGTTACACTAAGGTTTTCTCTACTAGTGAGGAGTCAAATAACGAGGTAGACATATGATAAGTGAACTAGGGAATTTATACAGGTGGAATAGAAGTACTTATAGTAAAAGCCAATGCAGGGGGGAATGGATAGAGAGGTGCTAGAACACTGTGGATTGGTAGCATGTGTTAGGACACAGAGTAAGGGTCAAACCACCTTCATGGGGCACGCCAACTGATGGGATCTGTGAGTGAAACCTGTTGGCTAACCCAGACTTCTGCTCCACTCGGTGACCCTGCATGCTGCGAGGGGGATGCAAATGATGTGAAATGAGGGCAAAGTATTGTGATACAATGGCAAAGATCATGTTTGGCAACCAGCAAATAGGAGTGAGATTGACTGCAGAGGCCTTGCTGACATCAGTGTGATGGAAGGATGCTGGGGAGATCGATGTAATTCGCTGAACTCGTGATGTGGAAAACAGCAGTCATGACACTTACAATACCTGGCACGTTCGAGCCCCGGTGGTGACTTGCCACTCAAGATTATCATCAATTGATGGTACACACAGTGAATGACCTGTGACCATGTGCCATGGCTAGAGGTGATGATTGTTGTATATCTTATGATCCATCGTTGGCAGGTGTCCGGATGATCAATCTCTCTATCACATCTGAGTTCTCCTTCGAGAGCCTTTCTAAGGCTCATCTAGACTATTTCAATCTAGAACTCGCTGACGTGAAACCTACGGGTCACTAGTCTGAATGCCCTTCTTGACCTTAAACTACATCAATACAGTTTAGTCGCCATGGCTAATACTTGCGCAATTGGTCATAATACAATTCTGGCACATGGCTTCCATCATGCCTGCCATATGGCAGTTATTGACACTGATTGATGATCTTGTGAATCGCTGGCAGTCAGTTTAGTATAAGTATGGCTTGCGCGATGGGCTACTCTTACCATAGTTCACTACAACCACCTCAAATCATGTGTTACTGTACATAGCACTGCTCTGATCATGTTGCCTCCCCAGGATGCTGTGGCTGTTATCCAGGCGCAGTCTGATGCATAAGTAGTAATCCTTCACGTGAGCAGCTGACCCTCACCATGCAACTCAGGGTGGCATATAACTATGTCATATTCGCCGGTACCAGTAGGTATACATGACACTATCCATGTAATGCTGTTCAAAAAAGTGATGATATATTAGCGGTGCTCATGTTTGACACTCTCATCACTCTACCCTCCGAAATCAGCCAAGTTTGGTGCAAAAAATGCAAACTAGGCTCCATACTCTACCTTCTGGCTCATTACCCAATGCTGGTTTTCCTTCTCCTGGCCATCTATGCTAATGTCTTTGTTGGGTCACTCTAGGTGAGTGGGTTCTTGACTTGATTAGTCATGTACTCACACAGGCATATCTAGTATGGTGTTACGTCTTATAGAAGAATATGAAGACTCACTTTCATTAAGGGCCTGTAATACCCTGGTTTAACTGGCAAATGCCATGTTCATCTTGCCTCTGATAGGAGTACAAGGTGGCAATTTCATATATTCTCTAAGTAAATAGACCTAAACACAATGAGGTCATCCAGCGCTTTTGATGGCAAGAGTCTATGCTATCTCCATGCATAGTAAACTGGTCTTTGCAGCACTTGGGCTCCTTCTTCTTGGTAGTGTCATCATTACTATAGTAGATCTTTCTAAACCTTGTACAAGTGGAAGGTATTAACAATATCCCACAGCTTGAGACTACCATCAACAATTGCAATCTTACAAGCTCCCAATTAAAGACAATTTCTTTGTATGTGCTATCAGCGGCTGTCTTACAAAACTATACCAACTTGGACTTTCAGGTGTAAGACACATTCTATGCTCCATCTTATGCTGTCTCTGAATCTTTCAATCAAGTGGGAACTGTTTCTAGTGCTTTAACAATACTGTTTGACACTATAGCTGTTGGAGTAACTCTTCAAATCACAATTGAAATCCTCAGACTTCAAAAGGACTTGAAGTTGGGCACAAGCAGTTGCTCACTTACAGTATTTGCTAATTCAACAAGGTATGCAGTTGGTTTGTACTTTTAGGTAGTGTATAGCTGAAATCCATGATAGGTCTTATTAGATATGGGTAACAATCTCTTTTGTTATAGTTCATGGATCTCTTCTGATTATTTGTCAGATTTGTGCTTACAGGTACTCTTGCTAGTACAATCATAGACCAGGTACTGATACCAGGAAATTATATGGTATTAACTAATTTTATCTTATAACATAGGTCTTGCAAGTGAGTTAAATGCTAATAACTAGATTCTATTTTATTTGCTTATGCTATGTAGCCAAGCCTTCAAGGAAATTGGACCCTATTCAGAACAGGTTAATATGTATCTCAAAATACTAACATATACATAAGTCAGCTAATATCTCACCCACAGTTTATCTGTAATTGTTGTCTGTTGCTTTCAGTTAACTCTTCAAGAGAGGAACCAGCACCCAAATGACAGGTCCACACTGTTGTGATAAAATAATATCCCCCTATATGAAACGCGCAGGTGTGGCACTTGTGGGTGGCTTATTAAAGGCTGACTAAAATGTTTACTAATATATTTACATCAGCAAGTGCCAGCGAGCTCAAATGGTACCCAGCGCTGGTCCAGCAATGCTATCAACTTGCTCTGGAACCCATGAATTTTCCTCGTACCCATATCCTTCCCATTTCACAAGGAAATGGAGATGACCCCTTGTGAATCGGGTGTCTAGAATTCATTCCACCACATAGTGTTCCTCCCCATCCACTATTTCTGGGGGGGTGGTGGATGAGCCCTCCGACATGGGATTGGATCATCCGGAGTTGGGAGTAACTTGACTACATTGAAGACAGGGTGGAGTCAGGACATGGAAGCTGGAAGACAGAGGCGATATGCACTCCGGCTGACCTTCCGCATTATCATGAAGGGGCCGAGGTAATGGTGGGCAAGCTTCTGCGAGGGGCGCATGGTGCGGATATCGCTTGCATCCAAGTACACCTTGTCTCCAACTCGGTACTCCAGTGCTGGAATTTGGTGCCGGTCATAGTACCATGCCATGTCATCCTTGGCCTTTGCAAGAGTGGACTTGGCCTCTGTGAGGGTCGAGTCCATCCGGTCTTGGAATTCAATGACTGCTTCCAGCCGGGACTTGGCCTGGTGCAGTTTGAATCCCATCCACGGGTGTCTTCCAGAGTCGAGCATGAAGGGAGTTTGCTGTGTGGTGGAATGTACATGGTTGTTGTACTGGAATTCCACCAGCAGAAGCAGCTCATCCCAGTCATCTTGCCTCTCATTGACAAAGAGGTGGAGGTACTGCTCCAGCTCCTGGTTGACCTGTTCCATCTGTCCATCGCCCTGTAAGTGGTAGGCCATAGTGGCGGCTAGCTTTATTCCAAGCAGGTGGTAGAGCTCCTGTGTCAGTTCCACTATGAACTGCAGACCTTGGTCCGAGACGACTTGCTTCGGAAGTCCGTGCAGTTTCCAGACATGTGCAAGGAATAGGCAGGCCGCCCCAAGGGCAGTGATCGTTGTATGCGTCGGAATGAAGTGAGACACCTTGCTTACCCAGTCCACAATGTTCATGATCGCATTGTAGCCATGGGACTCAGGGAGTTCGACGATGAAGTTGACACTGATGGTGTCCCAACATAACTCCAGGATCGGGAGCAGAGCTAGCTCTCCGACAGGTGGGTGCTGTTGGGCTTTGGTCTGGAGGCAGAGGTCGCACGTCTTTACATACTGACCAATGTAATGAGACATCTGTGGCCACCAGTAGTTCCAAGCAACTAGCTCCAGTGTCTTCCATCTGCCAGCATGTCCTGCCACCCGGGTGTCATGATGCTGGGACACGATGCGCCGGCGGAAGTCTTTTCCATCTGGAACGTAGACCTTGCCTCAGAAGTGGAGCAGGCCTTCACACTCTGACCACTCCACTACTCGGACTGACTTCGAGTAGCCCTTTCGGAGTTCTTCCACCACCTTTACCACTGACTCTTCCTTTTCTCTGTCTCGGACCTCCCTCTGGATGTCTTGGAGTGTCTCTGCCTCCGCTCCAGTGGCTGTTACTCCTTCGAGGGCACAGATTGTGAAGAGGGCTGGGGGGAGCATAGTCATGTCTGCATTATCTCCACTTCTACTTCCGTGATCCACGCGGCAGGATAGCGCATCGGACTTGCCCATGGAGTGACCTGGGCGGTGGTGGAGCGCAAAGTTGAACCAGGACAGGTGCAGGGACCACCAAGCCTGCTGTCGGTTCAGCTTCTTGGAGGTGCGGAAGTACTCTAGGTTCTTGTGGTCTGTCCAGACCTCAAACTGGCACAGAGTGCCTTTGAGGTAGTGCCTCCACTCCTCCAACGCACAGATGATCACTAGCATCTCCTTGTCATGGATTTCATAGTTCCGCTCAACCAGACTGAGGCTTTTGGAGAAGAAGGCAATCGGATGCCACTTACCACTGCTGTCCAAGGATTGCTGGGATAGGACTGCTCTGGTGGCCGCGTTGGAGGAGTCTGCTTCAACACGGTAAGGGCAGGAGTTGTCCGGGAAGGCAAGGATAGGGGTGGAGGTGATCAGTTCCTTCAGTTTGTCGAAGGCAGCCTGTTCCGGCTCTCCCCATTTCCATCCAACATCCTTCTTGGTAAGGTCAAACAGGGCCCAGGCATGGTGGGAGAAGTCCTTGATGAACCTCCGGTAGAAGTTAACAAATCCAACGAAGGACTGGACCTCCTTCTTGTTCCAAGGTGCGGGCCACTCCGCCACACTGGAGACCTTGACTGGGTCCATCTCCACCAAACCCTCCAACACAATCACTCCGAGGTACTCTATCCGGAGGTATTTGAACTTGCACTTCTCTGGTTTGAGGTACAGTTTGTGTTCTCAGAGACACTCCAGCACCCTCTAGACTATCCTCCGGTGTTCTGACAACATCTTGGTGAAGATGAGGATGTCGTCTAAGTAGACACAGACAACCCCTTCTGCTATCATATCTTGGAAGATGTCGTTCATCATTGTCTGGAATGTGGCTGGACTGTTTGTGAGGCCGAAGAACATGACCTGTGGCTCAAAGAGTCCTCGGTTTGTGCGGAAGGCAGCCTTCCACTCATCTCTATCTCGGATCCAGACATTGTTAAAACCCCATCGGACATCCAGCTTGGTAAAGTACTTCTCCCCTCAGAGTTGCATGATCAGTTCAGAGATGAGCGGAATCAGGTACCAGTTCTTGATTGTGATGGTGTTTAAGGCTCGGCAGTCTTGCACAAGTCGGAGTGAGCCATCCTTCTTCTTGATGAAGAAGACCGGAGATGCCATGGGTGACTTCGACAGATGAATCCTTCTGGTGCAGAGGTTCTCCTGGAGGAAAGCATTGAGCTCTACCTGCTCCCTGGGTGACAGCGGGTAGACCTTACAGTTGGTGGGTTTTGACCCAGGCTCTAACTCAATGGCATAGTCCCACAGCTTCTGATCTGGTAAGGCGTCGAATGACTCTTTGGCAAAGACCTCTTCGAACTCCCGGAGTACCTCTGGGATCTCCGTCTTCAGTTTTGCATACCTCTGCAAAGCCTCTGAAAGCCTTTGCAAGGTTGTTCTGGATGCACGGACATGCTCCAATTCCAGCAGAGGGTGTACATACACCAAGCAAGCCCCTTCCGGTAGTGTGTCTTCTGGACCGAGGCGGACAATGTGGGAGTTGGGTTTGGGCTCAGACTCAGACTCAGACCCTTCCTCTAATCCTTCTTCTGAAAGGAGTGGGTGAGGGCCAGAGAGACACATTTGTATGATCTGTTCTATCCTTTGGTACTCTTGACGTTCCTCACATACCTTGGACTGGCACGTATGACACTTGGCCAGACATCAACTTATCGCCACCTCCCGGGTCTGCCAGTTGATCTCTGGGTTGTGTTCTCAGAGCCAGGTGAACCCAAGGATGATGTCTTGCTTCCCTAAGCTGGTCACTGCAAAGGAGGTGCGTTCCATATGCCCATTGTAACAGAGAATCACATCCATGATTTCGGTGATGGATCCTGCCTTGTTAGGGCTTCCGTCCACATTGAAGACCAGGATGGCACATTGGAGTTTCCGAGTTGTCAGTTGGTTCCGCTCTACATAGTCACAGTCCATAAACTGGCTGGGGCTCCACAGTCTACTAGGACAGGTCCAGACTTGACTTCCACAGTGTCGGTGGTCTGGACTTACTTCCACCTTAATGACTAGGGACTTAGGACCGGGAGCAGCTGCTATGATGTACCGCTTTGGGAGACGTTTTTCCCAAGACCGGAGGCAGAGTGGACGGGGTGTTGGAGCTGATTTTGGTGTGACTTTAACTGGAGTTCCTGTACGAAGTGAGGGGAGCGGGGGGTTCTCATTCTCTACTTCAAGACAGGCAAACTGATTATGTACAGGCAACAGGGGCACACATTTCACCTGCTGCGTGTTACAAAATCCAACGCTTCCTCTGTCTCTGGGGTGTCATACTCTGTGCCTTTGGAACTATCCTCTGCAGGGGGCATCCTGTTGATGTCCACCAGCACAAGGAGCTCCGGGAGGAGCTCCAGCTTCTCTTCCATGGTCATTGATCTGATATCGAAGGCTTGGGGGCATTCTTGAGCATAATGGCCTGGTTGCCAGCATTGGAAGCATGTGACAGCTGGGTTGCTCCTTCCGCGCGTGCGGTCTACATCCATTGGAGCAGGACCATTTCTCGGAGGTGGGGGGCTGAGGTTCCGAGCAGGGGTGGGCGGAGTGAAGCTCGGAAATGTCCTCCATATCAGAGCGAGCATAACTCCGAATTTGGGCAGAGGTGGGACCGGACACATGGAGTTGCACACCACGTTTCAGCTTGCTTCCACAAACGCCTCGTTAGCCTCCCTGTTCCAGGACACCTTTTGTGCAGCTTCATGCCACCCTTCCGGGTCATCAAAATACGGAGCTCCATCTCCGAGAAGCACAACTTGATTCTAGAGTGCCGGATCAAGTCCGTGTCGGAACTTGACGACGATGGTCTTGTCATCATCATATTCTGCAAGGTCGATGAGCTCCTGGAAGCAATCAATGTAGTCGTCGGCCGGATCATTGGCCTGGTACTAGCTTGTTCCTTCTAACTTTGTGAGAGCTGTGAGCTGCTTGTTCTTTGGATAGAACTGGTCGGAAAATGTCTTCTCAAAAGCATCCCAGTCTCAGAAGTAGTTCCCCTTGCCTTTTATTTCATGCCGGAGTACCTTGTTTGCAAAGTAGGCTGCACAGTCCGACTTGGAGAAGGACAGGGTCCAGTGGATGCATGCTTAGTTGTTCGGGAAGAGGTCTCTGACAATAGCAAAGTAGATGTAGCAGGTGTTGAAGAATGCACGTCCCTTCTCCCAATCTCCATCGAAGTCCACTGGAGTTGCAGGTTTGACCTTCATCAGCCTCGCAATCTTCCTCCAATCTGGACCTCCTGTGTTATCTTCAGACATCTCCTCTGGTTTCAGTATTTCAAAACTTGGCCCAGCTCATGCAGTGTTTTCGTTATGCTTCAGTCCATCTAATTTAGCCAGAATAGCTTGTAGCGTTGCTTCAATTGTGTCGGTCTTAAGTCAATCCTGTGTCAGCTCCTTCTCCATATTTCGGAGGCGGTCTTCCGGACCCGTCTTGGGAGTCAGAGGAGCGTGAGACACATGTTCTGATGTAGGGAACTCAACAAGGGAAGAGGGGCTATCATACGTCGTGTGCACGGAATGTTGTGAGAAATAATATATATATTCTCTGAGTCGAATCATTAACACCTCACCATTATGCGATTACTAATTCACTGTTACACCGAAGTAACATGCCACTAGCATCAGTGCGATTCACTAATCAGAATATTATTAAACTCATATATGAACATATGACATCACGAGCATCTCGAGCAATCGGGGAGAACAAGACCCCAATCGGAGACCAAGCATCTAAAGGACAAGTTCGGTGTGATTAAATATTACATAATCACCAGGCCACCAGACCATTTGATTATGCTACACCATTCGGAAGTGGTGTACAGGGCCATCAGAACTTGCGGAATGTGAGTGGAACGGAATACTAAGAGTATTCATTGAACAGCTGCTCAAGGAACAGGGCAAAGAGGGCATGAGTCCCTATACATGCATTGACATGCATATATTCGAGGAATTTCAAAGATTTGTTTTTCCTATTATTTCAAATGACACAATTCACTGATTACGATTACCATTCCAGTATCAATGGGTTATAGATATACTATCGAATTCTAAACTCATCGTTTTTCATGGGTACGCTTGCAATATTTGGAATGAATATGCCATTTAACATTGACTTAAGGTCCATTATTTGGTTGAGTTGCCTTGGGGGGGGGGGGAGACTGTCTTATTTTTTCCTTCCCAGTGCATTACCAACATACTTCACACATCAGGTGTTGTACCTATGCAAGACTTTGATTTTTGGGTTAAATCGTTGAAATATAGGTTAAAGAAGTGAACATAAAATATGGTGTGATTTTTTGTATGATTTATGTGAGTACATCCTCTCCAGTTGTCTTCAATTCAAGTCGACCCTGATTTTGTTTCACATCCATTGTCAATTATTTCATTATTTGTATAGGAAATAAATAAATAAATTGACTTACAAGCCCTCCACTGTCCCTGTCTGTATTTTGTTTCGGTGCTTCTGTTCAGATTCTCTAACTTTTCATCAAATTTAGCTAAATCGAGGTCAGGGTGCCTTGTAAATATATCACTATTGAAGTCTCACAATAATCTCAACATTGCTCGACTGGTCCCTCAAGAGATGGCTACATATGCGTTGAATGTGTTAAGACCACCTGTGGGTGGTTTTCCAATGTCAACAATTATGGGTCATAGTGTCTGACCCTGAGCTTTGTAGTTGGTAAAAGTGTACGCCATCATAAGTGTTAGTTGCCACCTGTGAACTGACCTTTTTTGTCCACTACCATAAGTAATTTCCATCCCTTTACAAGAAGGTTTGAGAGGAATGAGTCCCCCTGGTAGACCATTCAAATCCAAGACCTGAAGGAAATTTTCAAAAAAGGGGTTCATACATTGAATCATTTACAAAGTCAAGTCACCAAAACATGTGACTGCAGGTACCTTCTCAAAGATGTTGAGGGTGAAGTTCAAATAGTGGCCAGTCTAGCTGTTTTTGAAAACAGGGTAAGTACTGCAATCATTTGACCAATGAATCTATGTTTAATTTTATTCCCATTGCCGCAAAGAACACACCTATTTTACCAAATGTATACCTTGAAGATCTAACTAGTGCTAATGGTACCTTTATATCTACTTTCGTTGCTACCTACTGACCATCAATTAAACACTCAGCTTCGGACGAAGAAACTGTATCTCCCCAAACTATCATCGATGATGAGACAGCCAACTATTCTGTTCCATCCGAAAGTAGAGCCAAATTTGACATCATGAAAACTGATTACTCGGTAAACCTTCTGCCAGTATATTGTCGAGATCGGTTTGTTCCTCCTCAACACACCACTGACATCCTCAATGGTGCCATCACTGAACTTCACCCTGCATTGAGTCACAACCATATCAGAAAACCAGTGGAGAATTTTGATTCTTTCAACAGAAACATTTGTCAAATCATCATTCATACTCCTATTACAGGCCGTCCAGTCTCCCCATATAAAAGAAAAAATTTGCATGAAGGTCCTCTTCATCCTCCACCAAAAGTCACTTCTTTATCTCACAGAAAACTTCACCCTTCCTCATCCAACAAATAAGTAAACTTGAAGAGAAGTTTACTACCTCAAATGTACAATAATTGCTTGACAACACCTTTCTCTTTTTCAACTATCACAAACGAGAAATTTACTACCTCTACTGTACAATAATTTCTTTACAACACCTTTCTCTTTTTCAACTTTTACAAACACTGTCTCAAATACAAGAATCAACACATGTCTCTTTCCTTACCTGACAACTAGTACCTTTCTTCAAGGAAGACTTCACTCACTTCTACGACAAGGGCTCCGGCGGTGAAACCGGCCTCTAGTACTACTGACGCGTCATCACCGTGACCGATGAGACACTCTGCATAAACCTTCAGCTCGCTATCTAAACCTGCCTGTCTCATATCTTCTACGTTCAACTTGCAATGCCATCAGCTAACTGCACCGGTCTGAGGGTGTAGTACAGCCTCACCCTCCCTTCTCAACTCAGCTCGTTTTTGTATTGACAACGGCTCCCGTCATAGCCACCATGAAGCCCCGATCAGACCTCACCTCTCCACAAAACAGATCACCATTATAGCACATCGAAGCGAACGACCGCCCTGTCACGTATATGGATGGAAGAAGCGCATCATATTTGCCACTGGCACAGCGCAGTGAGCGACCCCGTGGGTGCGATTCCAGTGTCGAGATGGTAATAGCCCTATTCACTTGTGAGTTCATTGTGAATTATGGCGTCTAGATTGAGCTTGACACTGAGCATCGTCTCAAAGATCTCCTTCTAGGGCCTTTCAAGCTCCATCCTAGAAATTTTCGCATCCACAATCCGTTGACATGGGAATTCACGAGCTATTATGTCCCTTCCCTGGACTGCATTGTAACCTCAGGTGCTTGCTCGGGAACCTAAAGACTCGTTTCATGGCCAACCTGTGGCACGAATAAATGATATTGTAATCCTACATAGCTTATGGGTGGTATTCTGTCGTCATATGTCCGCATGCCCAGGATCCGTCTTGGATCCACCTTGCTCAGCTGTGCGGCCACGTGTTGACCCAGGACCAGGACATCATACTAACCAATGTTCCCCAATGCCGCATCACTCCTGGGATCGGTGTGTTTAAATCTGCCTCTATTCCTTGTTGATAGTCCATTTGACCTGGCATGTTCTCATGTGGATGGCGCCTTACCAGTGAAGATTGTCATCAATTGATGGTACAACGCAATGAATGACGACAATGACACGTGCCATGACTAGAGGTGATGATCATTGTATTTTCTCATGATCCATCATTGCCAATAGGATCAGGATGAAGGTTCAAAACTCTCCGTCGCACCTGAGTTCTTCTTGAGCCTGTCTACGGTTCGTCTTGATAATTCTAACCTATAATTCACTCTCATGGAAACCCACCGGTTGCTAGTCGGAATGCGCCTTTGACCTTCAACAGTGTCAATAAGTATGATATCAGTTGCTTGCTCTGGCCATTAGCCATGGCTACTGCTTGCGCCGTTGGGCACAACACAATTCTAGCACATGGTTCCCATCACGCTCGCCACACAGTAGTTATTGACACTCATTGATGATCTTGTGAATTGCCTGCAGTCAGTTTAGTATAAATATGGCTTGCGTGATGGGCTACTCTTACCATAGTTCACTACACCCACCGTAAATCACTTGTTACTCTACATACCATCTCTTCTATCATGTCGCCTCCCCAGGACGTGGCAGCTTTCATCCAAGCTCGGTCAGATTTGTGAGTAGTAATCCTCCGCACAAGCAGCCGACCCTCACTGCTCAACTCAGCGTGGCATCCAACTATGTCTTTGTCGCTGCTACCAGCAAGTGTACATACCACTGTTCCACATAGTGCCATTCACATCGGTGGCTATATGTTAGCGCTACTCATGTTTGACACTCTCTTGACTCTGCCCTCCGAGACAAGGCATATTTGGCGCAACAAACGCAAACTAGGCTCCACACTGTACATTCTGGCTCGTTACCCAACACTGGTGTCGCTTCTCCTTTTCATCTATGTGAATTTATTTGTTGGGTCACTCCAGGTGAGTGAGTTCTTGACTTGATAAGTCATGTACTCACACAGGCATATCTAGTATGGTGTTACATCTTATGGAAGAATATGAAGACTCATTTTAGATAAGGGCTTGTAATACCCTGTTTCACCTGGCAAATGCTGTGTTCATCTTGCCACTGATAGCAGTACAAGGTGGCAATTTCATATATTCTCTAAGCAAATAGACCTAAACACAATGAGGTCACATAGGACTTTTGATGGCAAGAGCATATGCTATCTCTAAGCATAGTAAACTGGTCTTTGCAGCACTTGGGCTCCTTCTTCTTGGTAGTGTTATCATTGATATGGTAGGTCTGTCTGAACCTTGTAACAGTGGAAGGTACTAATAATATCCCCCAGTTTGAAGCTATCATTGACAATTGCAATCTTACAAGCTCCCAATCAAAGATGTATTTTCTGTATGTGCTATCAGGGGCTGTCTTACAAAACTATACTGAAATAGCCTTCCAGGTGTAAGACTCATTCTATGCTCCATTTTATGCTGTCTCTGAATCTCTCAATTGAGTGGGAACTGTTTACACTGCTATAACAATACTGTTTGACACTATAGTTGTTTCAGTAACTCTTCAAAACACAATTGAAATCCTCAGACTTAAAAAAGGACTTGAAATTGGGCACAAGCAGTCAGTCAGTCATCTGCTATTTCACCAAGGTATGGAGTTTTGGAATTTTAGGTAGGGTATAGCTAAATTTTATATTAGGTCTAATTAGGATTGGGGAACAATCTCTACTGTTTGTAGTTCATGGATCTCTTCTGATTACTTGTCAGATTTGTGCTTACAGTACCTCTTGCTGTGACCATCACAGACCAGGTATTGATACCATGAAATTATTTCAAGGTAACTAAATACTTTTTCTTATAACACAAGTATTGTGAGTGAGTTAAATGCTCATACATATACCACATTTAATTTCATGTTCTTGTGCTATATAGCCAACCCTTCAAGGAATATTAAGTCCTATTCAGAACAGGTTAATATCTCTCTCAAAATACTAACATGGACATAAGTCAGCTAATATTTCACGCATAGTTTATCTGTAATCATTGTCTGCCACTTTCAGTTGACTCTTCAGGAGAGGAACCAGCACCCAAATGGCAGCTCTGCAGTCCCTTCTGCTCCTGTCACAAGCTTTCATGCTGCTATGCAGAGGGTCCACAATGCAGTTGTAGATGAATTTGGAGACTCACAGTAGATCGAGTCACTTCAAACTGGAACATCTGGTGATGAGGTGGCAGATCAGGAAGTTCCTCAAACTGTTAATGAGGATGTGATTGAATTGCAGGAGTTCCCATGGGCTACTGGAGACATTGGTGATACAGAGGAATCTGGTCCTGTTGCCTCAGGTGAGCAGAAATGCTACTTTTTGACTGTAACTAATACACTCTTCTAAGGATCTGTGACTCAATGTGTATGATGGCAGCTTCTGGGTTTTGACACAGTATTGGGCCAGCACAAAACACCAACTCAACCATTAATTAGATTCTATTGTTTCTCTTCTATTATATTGCAATGCTTGGTCACTGCAGTGCTCGCTATCTATGTTCCCAGACCCAATATGACTATAAACCACCTTTCCCATTGGCTTTGGTGTCACAGTAGACTAATTTGCCAATTACAGAGCTAGTCTGCAGGTTGTTGATGCACTGACTTTACTTATTCACTCTAAAATCCAATCTTGACAACTTTCAAGAGCAGTCCTTGAGATCAATGCAGTTTTCTTTGGCTTTTACAACCCAAGCAGTGCATTGATGGCTTGTCTTCTGCCACCTGTTAGATCCCCATCCACCTTGGATCTCAGTCTACCTTGGGACTTCAGACCACATACCTTGGGCCTCCAGCCTACAGTCATGGTGAATAACCCAAGAAAATCACATGAATAATCACATGAGTCATGCAGCCAATATCACCCCAGTACAGGTGTTCCTTTCACTGATCTGAATACTTTGGCAAAGTGTTGTGAATAGTGGTCTCAATGACACCCCTAGGGGGATGTAGCAGATAGGACCAAGGGTTTGGGCCTAATGGAATATTGAGTGGATTTTGTGTGAAACAAATAAATGCCTAATAAAATTTTATTTTGCTCCTCTCATACATGGCACTTGGTATGATGTGTGTGCTGGTGAAGCAAGGGTCACATGTTGCTGGGGATCAGGGATAACACTGATGATAATCCAAGTACTTGGCTCAGTGATAGTGTTGATGGGTAAGGAAGTGTTTGAGTGATGAGGGGTTGGAATGAAATTCCAGGTTCAAGGAAATAATCTAATTTTCTAAACTAGAATAGATCTAAGTCATTGGAATTGTTGGAAATGATGAGCAAAGACTAAAAGCAGTTTTTAATGCTATAAAATTTGGGTGATTGAATGCAGGGATAAATTTCTGACTAGTCTTTAACATACAGAACTACAACAACATTTATACTAAAATACTGTGGGAAATCTTCAAAAGAGGATCTGGAAAAATGTGGACAGCACAAGCTTGTAACTAAGGGGATAGATGCATGCAAATATCTGTGCAGCAAATAGTGCTGGAAATTATGGAAGTGTTAAGCTGCTGATTGATGGACAGGCCTCTTGTGATAAAAAGATACTGTAATAAACATTGTGCTGTCATTTTTTCTTTTATCCTTTTATTACCCCTTTTCTTTCTTCCTCTCAGACATAAAAAGTTAGGAATAATGTTCAAAAAGGAATCTTGTCTGTTATATTCAAGGAGGAAACCACGAGACAACACTCAGCCCACTTGCGCGAGTCGTAGACATGCTATGACATCACGAGTATGGACAGATGGGTAACGCACGTGATTACCCTGCACATGCGTCACCGATAATTGATCGGCCCGGTTACATGGCGAGCAGGCGCCTGAACTGCTGGAATAATAAAAATAGAACGGAAAGGGATGTTGCGACTATAGAGGGTCGTACGAGAATGATAATGACACAGAATTTAAGATCAAGGAACGCATCAAACATATCCAATAATCAGATCACATATGGGATAGGAGAAGGAGCAGCTTTCACACTATTATGTCAAAGAGACAGGCATTTTTCTCTATTATCTTTTTTTACTTGTCATTGAAAATTATA
>QFFB01006338.1:0-54099 GCA_003316465.1 Ramaria cf. rubripermanens
TGCTTCACTCTTAGCTCACTTCAGATGTTTTGGACATGTTGCAGACATTGAGCAAAGAAAGTCTGTTCATGTAAGTTATCTGGGTTTTTACACTGCAGTTGCTTAGGTAATTACAGTTGTTGACTGTTATTTACTATAGTTTTTACCCTTGACTGCCATATAGCACATACATAGTAGCCTTGTCTATCGCCAGAAATGATAGAATTGAGGTTAGTGTGCTTGCAGGTCATAACAGGGTAAGAGCCCTTAAACTTTTTGCACTGCTTCATCCAGCAGTGGAGCTTTGGTAGTCTAGCCATGCTGACTCTGCAAGGAGATAATATCTCCTTGTACCAGCATTCCTACCATGGGAATGCCATCAAGAGAGCTTCTAAAAGCTTTCTTGAGAAAGAGCTCATCATCTTAGGTGATGAGCTAGTATCTGCTGTTGAAGCAAATGACTTTGGCTGGTGTGAAGCTGCCGGTTGTAGAGCTGATGCAGCAGAAGCTCTTTTCTGCCAGAACATCATAGTTAACTACCAAGACCTCTTGGTAGATAATGCTCAGTTCATACTGAGCCTTGAGAAGCACAGTCTTCATGTAACTGTGACCTGCTCAGCCTTCCAAACTGCTCACAGACACTACATCATGTCTTGCACCAGGGATGCGCCAACAACATCATTGTGCACACTCACACTGGCTCCAGTGTGAACAAGAGTTCCTGTTAAGGAACCCATACTACCTTCATCCAGTGAAGGTAGGGCCACAGAGGCACAAAAGGAGCTGGTTGTGCAGCCAGATGGCTCCAGACCATGGCCTGGCCACAACATGGTCCCCCAATGGCTGTGTCAAGATTGAATTTTGGAGTAAAGATATAATGTCAGTGTAATTCCAACATGGGCCTACAGTTGTAGTGAATAGCCCAAGAGTAGTATGCAATGAATTGTGCATGTCCTCAAGAAAAGGTCACCCCAGTTCAGGTGTTCCTTTCACTGATCCAAACCCTCCTGTGAAGTGTTGCAAATAGCAGTCTCGGCAATGCCCTTAAAGGGGCATAGCAAATAAGATCAAAGGTTTGAGCTCACCAATAGACACAACAACCAATGAGGCAGTGGAACATTGTACTAAGGTTTTTTCTACTAGTGAGGAGTCAAATAACAAGGTAGATGTATGATAATTGAACTAGGGAATTATACAGGTGGAATTGAAGTACTTATAGTAAAAAGTGAATGCAGGGGGGGATGGATCGAGAGAGACTAGAACACTCTGTAAGAGTAGCGTGTGCTAGGACATGGAGTCAGGGTCAAACCACCTTCATGGGGCACTGTTAAGACCGGGTCTTTGTGTGGGACCTCGGGGGAGCTTGGACCAAGCTTGGCCGAGGAGTACTAGGAAGGGCTGGGCTTTAGCTTATGTGCTGCGCCATCCACTATTACACATGCCCTTGATTTCAGAAGGAGATTAGGACAAGAGGAGTGAAGGGACTAAGAGGCAATGGAGCGAGAAGCTAGTAAATGGTTTGAAGGGTATCTAGTTGAATTTCTGACTGAAAAGCAAAGTTCATACAGAGCGAGACTTATATACGGAGGACAGAGGGACAGGGTCGGACAAACTATCTAAGGGATCATAGTGAAGCTTGGGGACGGATGAGAAACGGGGTTTGGGCTCAGACTCGGACTACTTTGGGACGGGCTCAGGTAAGGTCAGGCTCAGGGTATGGGCTCAGGACGGGGTTAGTGGCCAAACATGGTCACCGGAGATCCGCAAGGAACTGGATCATAACAGTACCCCCCCTTAAGGCCGAGACCCTCGAGGCCGCAATAGAGTAGTTGAGTTAGCCTCTTATGGCTATTCAACGTCAGCTCTGAGGTGAGAGTTAGCCTTTTGGGAGTCAGAGGGGTTCGGACCAAAGTTTTTTTTTAAGTTCGCCTTTTGATGAGTCAGCTTGCGACCGAGGTTAGTTAAAAGCTCAGAGAACAGGCTGGTGGACCCAGCGTAGTAGTAGTCGTATCCTCCCACCCCAAAATAGAACAATGTCCATCGACTGCATCTCCCTATCCCGCCTCCTCATTGCTCATCAGGAGCCCATTGCCGTTGATGATGACAAGGACGAAGTACTGGCAACACTGCTGACTCAGGACGCATTGTCTTCGGCCGAGGCTCTACCCGAGGCCAAGGTTCTCATCAATGTTCGGGACACCTCGGCCATTGACATGCGCAAGCCATGGTTTGAGGGCCCGATAGGTTAAAATGTAAGTTTGCTTGCCTCCTAAGTTCACTAACCTTGCTGATCCATATTGTAGTATACCCGGCTGCAGATGGTTTATCATCCGCACGCTGGGGCCGGCTTCCTCGCTTTCTGGAGCGCGAGCCAGGCCAAGGACGCAAGCGCCAACTGGGGTGTTGGGCGCTTGGCGGAGTGGGGTTGTGCCACTTGTAAAAAGCGGGGCAATTTGTGTCTCTGGTTTGTCGTCTCTGACTACAGGGACGTCGACCTGGGGGCCTGCGTCTGGTGTAAGATGCGGTCCATTGCGTGTTCCATTGCGCAGCATCATCATCGGAACAAGGTCAGGGGCAAGGGGAAAGAGAAGGCCCATAGCTCAGGTGAGGAGGGGGCCGAGGTCTCGGGTAAGGAGAAGTGGAAGCGGGCCAAGCAGCCGAGCAAGCCTAGCAAGGCGGAGGATGAGGCTGAAGCTCGGCCAAGGAAGAAAGCAAAGTCGAAGAGGGTTGTTGCGGACAGTGAGGAGGACTGGGTGATGGGTAAGGAGGAGGAGCGGACTTGGAAGTCGGAGACGCGAGGAGCGTTCTTGGCCGAGGAGACCAAGGTTGGGGAGGCTCAGGCAAAGGAGCTAAGCAGAGCAGAGAAGTTAAGAAAAGGTAAAGCGGATAGAAAGGTAGCAAGGAAAGAAGAGAGGAAGGAACTGTTGGAGGCGGTAAGGGGTTTGGGACACAAGTTAGATAGGTTGACAGAGGAGGTAAGGGAGAGTAATAGGCTGAGGAGTAAGGCGGATGAGGAGTTCTTGAAGATGAGAAGGGAAATTAACTATCAAAAATTGCTAAGGATGGCGGTTAACTTGGAGGATGATGAGGAGGGGTAGTAAATAGTAAAAAGGACTTGTAATAAAGGGCTTTTCTTGGTTTTCTTAATTTTTTTTTCTGAGACAAGTAAACTACCTTGGGTCATAGAGGTAAGAAGATTATAAGTCGGTCAAAGGTCCAGGCTTCGCTGGGTAGGCCTTATGGAAGTCAAGTACCAGTTCCGCCACGTGGTCAAGCTCGGAAGCAAGGATCCACGAGGTTTCTTCGTTAGTACCTTCGTAACCAGTCCAGCGCACCAGGTATAGCAACTTGCAGATTTTCCTGCAGTTATCGATTTTTGAGTCGAGGATCTCGGAAACCTCGAACTCAGGTTCACCATCGATAATTACCGGAGGAGGTGCGGGTTGGACTCGGTTCGGGATGGTGTTGGGCGAGGCTGGTTTGAGCATGGATACATGGAATACGGGGTGAACAGCTCGCGTGTGATCTGGAAGTCGCAAAGTAGACGAGTGAGTACCAGCTCGGGCAATAATTTTGAAAGGACCCAAGAATTTCTCAGTGAGTTTTTTAGTCAGCCGAGTAGTCTTGAAGTATCGCGCTTTGACGAACGCAAGGGATCCTATTGGAAACTCGGGAGCGGATAGTCGCTTAATGTCGGCCAAGGCTTGGTAAGCTTGTTGAGCCTTGGTTATGGTGTGGTGAAGTTCCTGGTGTAGCTCGTCAAGGTCGACTACAAAGTCTCGGGCTCGGGCTGAGGCGAGGTCACGCTCGGGGTGGACTGCAAGGTTCAGGTGGTAACCCTTGTTAGCAAAGAAGGGCGATATACCAGTGGTCGCACTAGGAATGTTGTTGTAAGCGAACTCGGTGAGGGGTAAGAGGGAGGCCCAGTTGTCCTGTTGATAGTTGTAATAGACTCGGAGGTACTATTCTAGTGTCTGATTAGTATGCTCGGTCTGTCCGTCACCCTCAGGATGGTAACCCGAGGTGAAATGCAACCTCATATCTAGGGCCTTGCCTAAGGATCGCCAGAAATGCGAGATGAACTCGGAACCCCTGTCTGAGGTTACGTGCTCGGGGACTCCGTGCTTGGAGAAGACATGGAGGACAAAAAGTTGGGCGAGCTCTTGTGAGGTTATGGTGTCGGTCATGGGGATGAATATAACCTGCTTAGTGAAATGATCAACGATCACTAGGATAGCAGTGAAGCTGAATGAAGTGGGGAGCTGCTCAATGAAGTCCATGGAAATGGAATTCCAAGGTTTCTTGGGCACAGGTAATTGTTTGAGTAGGCCATAAGGCTTGTGACGCTGAGGCTTGCTGTGTATACAAGTGGTGCACGTCTTGCAATACTCCTTGACAAAGGATCTGATCCCTGGCCAAGTGTAGTCTTGCCGAATCAATTCCAAGGTCTTGTTGACCCCAAAGTGACCCGAGAGTGGGTGGTCATGCTTGTATTGCAGGATGCGAAGTCGCAAGTCTAAAGCCTCAGGAACGTAAGTTTGGTTGTCTAGTAAAAGCAAACCCTCGTGGTTGGTAGACCATCTCGGGTCCGAAGTTGAACCGAGGTGTAGTTTGGCTACTTCGTCCAAAGCAAGGGTTGCGAGGATGTCAGTTCGGATCTTCTCAGTGTCGAGTAAGGTGGCTGCTCGCAAAATCATAGGGGCTAGATTAGTAGCTCGAAGGGATGAAGCCAGCTGGTGTTGAGTAAACACTGGCCGTAAATTTTGAGGGTTAATGGTGGCATAGTCGCTATTCCCCTCTTTAAGGTAGACGTCCCAACGTCTAGTGAGCAAGTCAGGCTTGGTACCGAGACAACCGGGTCGAAAACGGATTGCGAGGTTGAACTGAGTAAGGTATTTGGACCATCGAGCTTGTCGGCGTGTTAACAACTTTGTAGTCGAAAAGTATTCGAGGTTCTTGTGGTCGGTGATAACGTCGACAGGGTCGGCTGAGCCTTCCAAGTAGTGTCGCCACCACTGGAAAGCTTCGAAGATGGCCATGAGTTCCTTATCATGAACGTCGTAGTTAAACTCGGTCAAAGTGAAAGTTTGGAAATGGAAGGCGATTGGGTGAACCTCGCCTTCCGAGGTTCACAGTGAGAATATTGCCGCGAGAGCGTAGTCTGAGGCATCCATCTCTACTATCAAGGGTTGATCAGGAATCCAATGAGTCAAGATAGGAGCAGTAGTGAAAGCTTTTTTTAACATCTCAAAGGAACGTCGGCAGTCCTCGCCGAAGTTCCAAGGGGTACCCCTGCGAGTAAGTCTTGTGAGGGGTATGGTAATGGTGGAATAGTTGTGGATGAAACATCGGTAGAAGTTGGCGAAGCCGAGGAAGGACTGGATGTCACGGACCTTCCGAGGCTCGGGCCAATCTTGAATAACTTTAACCTTTGCTTCATCCATAGTGAGGCCCTCGGGCGAGAGGATGTAGCCGAGGAATTCAACCATAGTTCAGTGGAACTCGCACTTGTCTTCTTGGGCAAATGGGCCATGTTTCCGAAGTCGCTGAAGTACTTCTTTGACGTGAAGCTCGTGCAAAGGCAAGTCATTGGAGTAAATGAGTATGTCGTCCAGGTAAATCACCACGCATACATCGAGCATGTCAGCGAAAACATTGTTCATGAACCTCTGAAAGGCAGCGGGTCCATTAGTGAGGCCGAAAGGCATAACTAACCATTCGAAGGACCCATAACGAGTCCTGAAGGCCGTTTTCCATTTGTCTCCTTCTGCAACTCGCATGAGGTGATACGCATGCCTGAGGTCAATTTTGGTGTATATGCGAGCTTGCTTCAGAGCATCTAGTAAGTCAGCGATGAGGGGTAGAGGGTAGCGATCTTTCTTCGAGATCTTGTTAAGACCTCGGAAGTCAACACATAACCGTAATGACCCATCCTTTTTCTTAATGAACAATACGGGAGCTCCATGTGGAGACCGGGTAGGTCGGATGAACCCCATGTTCAAATGCTCGTCAATAAACTCATGGAGTGCCTTAAGCTCAGAAGCTGAAAGCGAGTAAATAGGGCCAATCAGAGGAGCAGTCCCTTCTTCAAGATTAATCTTGAGATCGTAGGGATGGTGTGGTGCCAGGGTATCAGCTCGGGCTTTGCTGAACACATCTGCAAACTCGTGGTAAGCTTTGGGAACATATTGTCGTATACCTTCCGATAGCTCGGGATTGTCCTGGGCCGAGGTTGAAGCTCGGGCAAGAAGTTCGGGTGACACGAGGTTGAGCTGGAACATCGTGGATCCTTCTAGCCGGCTGGCACATAAGAACGTGGGAGCATTGACTAGGGAAACCAAAGGTGCTACCAGCTTCGGAGGTGGCTGAGGAGGATCGGAGGTTGGAGGCGAGGTGGTCGTCTGAAGGGTAGTGGAGCGAGCTGAAGTCGCCAAAGTCGCAGGGACCAAAGTTGGTTTGGAGGTCTTGAAGGTAATACTGCCCAATGCCCAGTCAATCAATGGATTGTAGTGGGTGAGCCAGTTGTGGCCAAGTACCACCGAGCAACTCGAGTCTAGCGAGGTTACATAGAGAGTAACCGAGTGTCCTTCGCCAGTCGGAAAACATATAGGGAGATCTAAAGCTTGGGTGATAGTAGTGTTAGTGCTACCATCAAATAGTTTTAACGGAAGTGGGGTAACAGGATAAGTAGTCAAGGCATATTTCTCTACAAACTTGGATTCAATAAAACAATCAGAGGAACCGCAGTCAATTAATGTTACGAAAAAGACCATGGGGATTAGGGGCGAAGTCTAATCTACATAAAGAGAGTCTTTGGATAAGGAATCAGAAACGGCACTGAGTCTAAATACATGGCCGAGGTCACCGCAATCCTCGGGTCGTGTGGGTCCGAGGTTGCTGATTATTTTATTGGCTCTGAGGTTGAAGCCGAATCGGTCTTCGTATCCGAAGTTTTGTTGGACCTGCCTTTAGTGCCAGATGAACCATTACCATCATTAGGTCTCTTGTTCACCTTCGGGCAGTCCTTGACCATATGGCCTTTGATGCCACAAAGCAAGCAAAGTCCTTGGTCGACCTGACGTTGTCGTTCATCAGGGAGAAGTTTGCCATCCTTACCAAGTTTGTTGGTAAGGTCAGGCATGGGTCGTGCGTTGGCCGTATTATTACTGTTGTTAGTCAAACCCTTACCCGAGTTAGTCTTGTTACGGTTCTATGGGTTAGTAGAACCGCTAGACTGGTTGGAGGTATTGTTTGACTGGTTGGAAGGTCGGTTAGTGTTTTGACTACTGCGGGTAGCAATAGTGTTGTATTCCTTCCTTTCCCAGTAACGGCTGTCGCACTCAAGGGCAAAGCCTCGAAGCTTGGCCAAGCTTGTGAATCTCGAAAAGTGGAGTAAGTCATCCTTGATTCGTTTGGCGAGGCCCTTGTAAGCGAAGTGTTGGAGTGCCGTGTCGTTCCATTGAGTTCGGGTTGAAGCTCGGGCAAACTCAATGAAATAACGTGCGACTCCGTGATGCTCCTTCATGACGATTTTTTCAAGGTCGATCTTGGCTTGAGCAGCAGTATTGAACGGACTGAAGTTGAGCTCGAGTTCATTCTTGAAGCTGTCCCAATCCCAGAGCCAGATAGGCTTGGGAACGAGTTCGCCGAGGATCGCGGGTTCAAAATATTGTAAAGCTGAGCCGGTAAGGTAAGAGATGGCATACTGAATTTTAGAGGCTCCTGTCTGAAAGGCATTTGGGCAATCTCTAAAATTGAGCAGGCATTGCAAGAAGAAGGTGCGAAGCTTAGCCTGGTTGGTGCCATCATAAGTATCGGGGTCCTTGACTTTAGCTCAGGTTTCCGTAGGGTGAGGTTTAGTGAGGTTGGTAAGAAGTCGATGCATGAGTTTGCTGCCATCATTGTCGGGGTTGGCTGGTTCCCCCGAAGGTGGACCATCGCCATCGGGGTCCTCAGGATCCCCAGGATTGCCGGGGCTTCCTTTGGGAACCTTGGCCGAAGAACCTTCTTCTAGGGGATCATGGTCTGAAGGGTCCTCTTCCCTACCTTTGCCTTTATCGGCTGGGGCATCGGCAGGTTCAATGGATGCGGAAGGGAAGTTCGGAGGGCTTTTGGGATGCTCAGAAAGACAGTGTCGTTCTGAGATGCGTTGAAGCATAGTACTTCTAACACGGGTGGTAGACATAGTTGTTAGTGTAATGTGGAAGTGGGAGTCAGAAATACTGTTAAGACCGGGTCTTTGTGTGGGACCTCGGGGGAGCTCGGACCGAGCTCAGCCGAGGAGTACTAGGGAGGGCTGGGCTTCAGCTTATGTGCTGCGCCATCCACTATTACACGTGCCCTTGATTTCAGAAGGAGATCAGGACCAGAGGAGCAGAGGGACTAAGAGGAATTGGAGCGAGAAACTCGTAAAGGGTTAGAAGGGTATCTAGTTGGATTTCTGACTGAAAAACGAAGTACATACAGAGCGAGACTTATATACGGAGGACAGAGGGGCAGGGTCGGACAAACTATCTAAGGAATCGTAATGAAGCTTGGGGACAGAGGAGAAACAGGGTTCGGGCTTGGACTCAGGCTTGGACTACTTCGGGATGGGCTCGGGTAAGGTCGGGCTCAGGGTATGGGCTCAGGATGGGGTTAGTGGCCGAACATGGTCACCGGAGATCCGTGAGGAACCGGATCATAACAGGCACGGTGACTAATGGGGTCTGTGAGTGAAACCCATTGGTTAGACTGGACTTCTGATCATACTTGGTAACCCTGCATGCTACAAGGGGGATGCAAATGATGCAAAATGAGGGCAAAGTATTGCAGTATAATGGCAAAGATTGTGTCCGGTGACCAGTGAATAGGAGTGGGATAGACTGTGGAAACATTGCAGATATCAGCATGATGGAAGGATACTGAGAAGATTGACGGAATTTGCTGAATTTGAGATGTGGGAAACAGCAGTCATGATAGGCTGTTAAGACTGGAGCATAAGTGTGGGACTTTGGAGTGAGCTCATTCCAAGCTCGGGCTGAGCAGGGTGAGTAAGGGCTTGGCTTCAGCTTAGGTGCTGTGCAATCCACTATCACATGTGCCCTTAATTTTGGAGCGAGGTTGGACAAGAGGAGCGGAAGGACTAAGAGAGGACAGAGTGAGAAACTAATAAAGGATTCAAGGGTATCTAAGTTGATTTCTGACTGAAGAGTGAGGTACATACAGAGCGAGACTTATATATGGATAATAGAGAAACAGGGTTGGACAAAACTAACTAAGGGGATCATAAGGAAGCTTGGGGACGGATGAGAAACGGGGTTTGGGGGAGTGGAATATGAGGAATGGAGGTTGGGCTTGGGGTATGGGCTTGGGATGGGATTAGTCACCAAATATGGTCACCAGAGATCCACGAGGAACCAGATTGTAACAATGGTGCATCCATGTGCCATTGCCCTGTGGCCAACACCAGGGGCAGTGTACTGCAGCCAGTGATGCTGGCCACATTGTGTGTGATGCGCAGCATCACACACTCACTGTACTCACTGCTAGCACCACCAGGGTCATGCATCCATGCTCCAGTTTGCTCCAGTCAAGCATGGATGACTGCACATGCCCTGGGGCGTGTGCATCCACCCCTGGGAGCAACAAAGAGGTTGAACAGGCCACTGGGATGCTGTGGAGGCCATCACTGCCATGCAATGTCATCCAGTAGCCCTGACACCCTCCAGGCCTGCATCCAGCCCTGAGCTTGCCATGCAATGCCATCCACTGTGGCCCGCAGCCCCTGCAGCATACACCAGCCCTTAAAGAGCCAATGAATGGTGCTGCATTGCATCCCCACCCACCTGCAGAGCCGCTGCCCTTGTCTGTGGCCAATATGCTCTGTGTAGGGTCCCCAGTGGTGGAACAAGCTGCTGCTGGGAAGTGCTGCCGTGCAACTGCACAGCTGCACTGTCACCATGCCCCAAGGATGCAGTGGTGCTATCAGGCCCTGCCCCACACACCTGCCACATCCAAAGCCTTGGATGTGGCCAAGTCCCCAAAGCTGTCAGCCCCTTACAAGGCTGTGGTTGTGCCCACCCAGCTGTGCATGCCTTCAATAGTGTGTGCACACCACCCTGCTCATGACTGTGTGCATGAGCCATGCATGGTGAGCCTCGTCCATGAGGTTCATCAGGCTGAGAGCAATGAGTTGTTCTCAACTGTGTATTTTATTTTCAAAGGGGGAGGAACAGAGGACATAGACCACTGTAACACCCTAAAACCACCCACAATAACCAGTTGTGTTCACATCACTGAACACCGGAACAGGTGTGGTGCAATTGTAAGGGGAACCTCTGTGCAGCTTGCGAAATCCTTGCGAACTCCTTGCGAAGCCTTCACACCTTACATTCCACTCCATGCAAACATTCCCATGCCCTGTGACATCCTGCGAAGTGCATGCAAAGTATTTGCAGCCTTGCTGAAGTGGACATGAGGGGAGCTCTGGCAAAGTCCTGCAAAGTACTGTAGAGTCCTTCAAACTCCTGCAAAGTCCTTGCAAAGTCCTTGTGAAGTCCTTACACCCTATGTTCCACTCCATGTGAACATTCCCATGTCCTGCCAAAGTCCTGCAAAGTGCATGCAAGGCATACACACCCTAGCCAAGGTCAAGCCCACCACTCATCACTTCAGCAACAGGCCTCTTGTCCCTAGAGTGTCACAGGGCATTCTCCCGGCAGCTCCTGAACACCTACTTTGGCCCTGTCTGTATTTCGGCACCCCTGTGGCTTAGGTGACTCAGGCTTTGGAGGTGTGGAGTTATGATGCCCAAAGTATATAGTTGTTAGCTAGTGTGCAAAGGGATCCTCAGAGTTTTCTCTTAGGATTCCCCTTCACCAGGTATGCTGTTATGTTGTATCTAGTTGTATATGACTTAGGATTTCCCCTTTGCCAGTGCGCCACTTGAGTGTAGAGCATCTGCTTAGGTTGCCCTCACAGAAGCAATGAAGCTAACACACCTGCAATGATGCCATGCTATGACATCATATGCATTGGATCTGAGTCAGATCTATGCATAGTAGCAAATGTCATCATAGTTATTCACTAGTATATAAGAGCTAGGCTACCTTTGTTGCCTAGTTTGTTTCATCACCTATCCTTCACGCCCCCCTTGCCCGCTGACAATGAGGGGTGTCTAGTTAGCTCACCCTGCGGGTTTATTTCAGCAGGGGAGGGTGTAAGTTATCTGGGTTTTTACACTGCAGTTGCTTAGGTAATTACAGTTGTTGACTGTTATTTACCATAGTTTCTGCCCTTGACCCAACAATTCTTCACACACACTATCACTATGTACTTGCTGCAATCCCACATATTGGTTGACTTCAGTCAAGTATCATGATAAGTGTAAGAATCTTACAGTTCACAAGAATGCTGTTCAACTCACTTCTGATGATAATCCAGACAAACCCAGCCATCTGTCCTTGGAAATTCTCTTCTCACTTGATTCAAACATTTTGGGGATGTTAGGGACATCAACAGGGCAATTTCTGATTATGAGAATTCTATTTGTAGAAGAAAAATCAAACATTATATATCTAAAAGCTTCAAACTCCACAAGGGTCTTCAAAAACTCCAAGCTGCATATACATCTATTTCATCTCAGCCTATTCCATCATCTCATTTCAGCCCAGCCAGACTACACAGCCATACCCCATCAATTTCAGTTCACCATTATTATCACCATGCTAATCATCAATGCAGCTTCAAACTCTATTCCCCTTCAGACCCTTGAATCTCCAACATCACCTTCATTATTATAATGGTCACTTGATTCAGAAGATATTCAAAGACATGCTAAGCTACATAATATGCTTCACCCCCAGTCCTCCAAAGTAGCATGGCTATCAATGAAGACATCACATCCCTCTACTCCAAAATCATATGCCATTGGAAATTCTGTATTTTTCCAAGAAGACATGCAGCCATTCATGTTCCTTGGATATACAGGCAAGTCATTCACAATGCAGGAAGGGAAGAATACAAGGCAGAATTCCAGGCTCCATATCCAACAAACCCTCCCATGTCAATCTGTCTCATCCCTCATCATAAAGTTCCTTGAGACCGTATATGACTATCCCCCCCTCACATTCTATTATGGGAGTGGATCAAGGAGAAATTTAGAAGCTATTCCTGTTGCTGATTTGTCACCCTCTTATCATGACTCAATTGTGCTGACTAATACCTGACTCATGTCAAAGATGGCAGACAGTTTGTATGACTATGATTGGTGGATATTTATAGTGTTCATATTATAACTCACTTCATTCCTGAATGACTCACCTTGTTTCTATTTTTAGTTAGTCTTTTCTTATTATGACTCATATTTTTTATGAAACTTGAAATAGAAACTTGACTCGGTTCAGAAGGGGAAACTTGATACACATTATCTCAAGCATATGGCCAGCCCCAACAACATGAGGGATGGGCTAAGACTATATGTGATTGAACTAGGTAAGGCTCTAGCTACTTATACAGTGTTAGAAAGGGGCCAGAGCCCCTGAAACACCAGATCATGTCACCAGTGACATCTAGGTGAGATGTGCATGATAAGGTGTAACAGAGAACAGAAATAGTCATAACAAATAAAGGAAAAATGGTAGAAATACTAGGAAAATTACTATAACATCCTCTACTTCATAACAATATTTTTTCTATTTTTGTATCTTTTATTACTCATTCACCATACTTTACCCTTATCTGACACATTTTTGCTTACTTTTGCTATTGTAATTTCTCCTTTGTTTCCCCCTTTGTGCTTTGTGTTCTTGCCATGACTCAGACTGACTCAGACTGCTTGCTCATCATATGACTTAACCCATTACAGTGCATGACATCATTGTAGCTTGAGGATGTGTATATAAGGGCTCAGTTTTCTGTACAAATTCAAGTCAAGTTCATTTCTCAAGTCAAATCTCTCTTAAGTCTTATGCTCAAGTCCAAGTCAAGTCCCAAGTTTAGGGCACCAAGTTGAAGCTTTGTCACAGGATGCTAGATTCCTGAGATCTAACACCAAGACTCCAGACCTCTGAACCTCTGAACTCCAAAGTAACTATTGTATTCCATTTCAGTCCTTGTTATATGCTATTTAAAGTATAATCACTTTCATGACCCAAAGTAGAATACTTGTACCTTGCTCAACCTGAACCTCCAGCCTAACTCCAAACTCCACTTATTATACTACTAGTATATCCTTCTTGTTCTACACTTACTGTATGTCTTTCTTGTTACACATTATTAGGATACAATAAGGATATAAGATATTAATAGTCCTCCAATCTTGTTCAGTTCTTTAGTTCAAATATTGACTTATTTCCCCATTACCAACCTCCAGTCCTTCTCACACCACTATCTCTATAGTTAGATACTATTAGTGATACCTCTGATTCTGAACCTCCAGACAACCTCCAACCCTCCAGCCTCTGAAATTAGGGATTGAATGATAGTGGGTGGTGCAACCCATAAGTTGAGACCAAGTACCTACTCCCCTCACACCCCTTTGAAGCCTGACCTCTGAACATACAATCTCTGAAGTTCCAGGTAACATCTGTGAACTTAATACAGGACATAGATGCACATACATCATATGTCACAAGTCTTAAGTCACAAGTTCTACATCATATGTCACACAAAGCCAGGTCACCATCACAAGAAGTCACCTGCATTATATCCTAAAGGAATGGACTGTACAACTTGTTCTCCACACCATTCAACCCACAGTAGTAGTCTCTTTGCCACACAAATGACTGCATTATAGACCATCCATAGAAGGACTGTTGTGTGCAGGCTAATAGGTATTATTCCTGTTAGTGCATCTTTACTACACACCTACTTCACCATTATTGCAGGACTCTTTACCTCTGTTTTGCCATCTTTGCTCCCCAGCCTGTATTATGCAGAAGCATTGAATAGAAGCACATCCAAAACCTGACTGGTTAGACTTGTGAAAGGCTTCTATTATGAACCTGTCCACATTCATCTGTAGTTTCACCCTCTGTCTGTGTTTTAAAACAGGATATGTAATTGACCTCATTATTTTACCCCTTACTATCCTGCTCTCCCATTTGCTCTCCCTCACATGCCTATTTGCTATAAGTATTTAACCCCCACATGTATATTCTTTAGCTTGATTATCATATATCTACTATGTGCTTAGCCCCCTTTGATCTTTGGTCTCATGTGAATACCACTCTTGCTGAACCACCTCTCATCACTTCCATAGTCATCCCTACTAGTGAGCTCAAAACCTTTGACCCTATTTATCACATCCTATAAGGGGTGTAGTTGAGGCTGCTATTCATGGAGTGAGTCTATGTGTCATCTTGTTTGTTGACATCCCTTATTTGTGTTAAGACCAAGGCCTATGTGTGGGACCTTGGAGCAAGCTTGACCAAGCTTGGACTGAGGTTATTAGTGGTGGGGGCTTAGCTTCAGCTTGTATGCTATGCCATCCACTATTGTACGTGCCCTCAATTTCAGAGTGAGGGTCAGACAAGATAAGCATAAGGAGATAAGAGGAGATGGATTAGGAACTAGTAAATGATTCAAGGAGATATCTAAGTTGATTTCTGACTGAGGAGTGAGGTGCATACAGAATGAGACTTATATATGGACAACAGGGAGGCAGGGTCAGATATAAACTAACTAAGGGAATTAGAAGGAAGCTCAGGGAAGGATAAGGAATGGGGTTTGGGAAAGTGGAATATAGTGAATGGGGGTCAGGTTCAGGCTCAGACTACTTCAGGAAGGGCCTGGATAAGGTCAGACTCAGGGTAGGGGGCTCAGGACAGGGTTAGTTACCAAATGTGGTTACTAGAGATCTGTGAGGAACCAGATCATAACAACTTACCATAGAATCCAATCTTGACACAAGGCACTCTTTAGATTGTAGCAGGGCTGATTATAATGAATGTCAGAGAAACTAAGATTGGCACCAAATTCTATTATATACAGTAGTGAATCAACAAAGCAGCAGCCAGGGTAGTGCTTAAGATATAATTCCCAGGCAGATTTCATCAAAGTGCATGTAATATGGGAAAGACTTTCAGTTGAAGAAGGAGTGGTGTTACAGTGTGGATTAGTATTAGGATGGGGTGCTAGGGGAGGGCCAGGGGGAAGCAGCTCAGAATGGGGCAATGTGTTAGGGAAGACTGGAGTCAAGGCAGGCATGGCAAGGGGTAGAAATAGATCAAGAAGTAGACCAGGTCAGGATATTCTGTAGGCAGGGACAAGGGGTGGACAAAAAGGATAGAAGCCCACTTGTCTTGCCTATGTCCTAGACCAAAACCTTGGTCTTCCTCATACATGCAGATCAGCCATGCTCCAAACTACCACAGTTTTTGCACTTGTATTAATGGCCATGCACTGTTAGATCCCTAAGATCTAAACTGAAGCTCCAGACCCCAGACCTCTGAACTTTGAAGTAACTATTGTATTCCATTCTCATTCTTGTTATATGCCTTATAAAGTATACTCCCTATTCACAGCCCAAGATAGATTACTTGTATCTTGTTTGATCTGAACCTCCAATCCAACTCTGAACTCTGCTTGTTATACTACTTGTATATCCTTCTTGTTCTATGTTTATGTCCTTCTTATTACATACTCTTAGGATACAATTAGGATATAAGGTATTAATAATCCTCCAATCTTGTATCAGGCCTTTAGTTCAAATATCAACTTTTTTCTCTGTTACCACTTCTTGTCTTCTTGCATCATTCCATATTTAGATACTATTAGTGATACTTCTAAATCTGAATCTCCAAACAACTTCCAAACCTTCAATCTCTGAAATTAGGGATCAAATGATAGTGGGTGGTGCAACACATAAGTTGAAGGTAAGTCCCTACACCCCCTCACACCCCTTCAAAGTCTGACCTCCAAATATCCAACCCTCAAAGTTCCAGGTAACATCCATGAGCCTAACATACACACAGGGTGAAGCACATTTCCCCAATTGAAAAGCAAAGCAAGCCAGTTTCCATTTAGAGGTACTAGACTCCAAGGTACTCTTGCTTGATGAAGACATCAGGTTGCCATAGAGGTAGAGGGAAGCAAGTGCAGCATCCATGATATACCCTAAATAGTCACCATTACACATTTCAGCTAGACAGTGCTTATGGAACATAAATTGGTATTGGAGTACTGCAGACCATTCATATCACATATAGATCCAGTAGAAGATGCAAGATACTCAGAGCACCAAGACCACTTGGTGAATACCAGGAATGCTGCTTGAGGCTATGACAAAATGTTAGAGAATCTCAAAGTAGATGATGAGTGGATTGTAAAGGGCACAGAAAGAGGGGTAATCCTTGGGAGAAGCATACCTTCAATGCTGCAGGAATTTGCTGTCATCAGAGACCTCAAATGCTGTAGGGTTGGGGTGTTCCTTGCCTGTGGCGTCCAGTTTATACAAATGAGCCGGGCAGAACTCATGCTTCGCGATTGCTAGCCGCAGTGCAGGCTCGACGTGGGGAAAAGAGCGGTCGATAGACATACCTGAGGCAGGATTAAGCGAGATGGGTTGCAAGAAGGTTGACCCTTAAGGGAGGGAGGGGGCGGACAGAGGGAGTCCAGCAGGCGGAAGGGGTGGCTGTTGCAAGGGAGGTGGCTGCTACTGCTGACCTAAAGAGCTTTGCTGCTGTTGCGGAGGTTGCTGAGCTTGTTGTGCTTGCTGCATCAAAGAGAGTAGTTGCGAGAGAGAAGTCTCGAGCAAAGTGAGACGTCGATCCGTGGTCGGCGCCTATTGTTGGAAGGGCGGAAAGGGGGTGGGATCCAGCAGTAGAGGGTCAAGTTGGGCGAAGGTGAGACAATGGCGTCGGAGATTGCTCTTCCTTAGAACAAGAGGCTGGTGCCATTAGAGATGAGGCGTCGAGTTGGTGTGATAGGACTGCTCGACGGAAGAAAGCGCCACTTCGAAGGCTCAATATATCATAAAGGCTTCGAGCGCATGATATGTGAGAAGGACGCGACGAGAGGTAAGCGAAGGAACATGGGGTTATATACTGTCAGAACAATAGGAAGAAAAGTGGACTTGCGAGACAAAGCGAAAGAAGTCACGTGGCTCGTGTCAACCCAATCTCTTTTCAGCAATTGCTGGCACCGAATCCTCTCTAGTTCCTCCACAACGCGCCTCATATTCGAGTCTATCTAATTGGGGCTCCGCAGCTGGTACATGGCACTACGACCCTCGATTAGATCTTGTAAAAATTGAGTAAGTACATGTTCCTGATTCGATCACCCGAGTCAACTTAAGAGGCCCGAATACTTACTCAGCACGTCTAACATTTACATTCCTTAGACCCACACAAGTTAAACTTATGATGAGTCCAAGCGTAGCTTAGCAGGAGTTAGCCACACGTGGAACACAAATTTACTAACACTACGAAGAAAATTAAAGGACATGACCCATAACCCACATGAGGCACAGATAGGCCCATAGTTGACTAAGTTTATATCACGTGATATGTTACATAAATATTATCTCCATGAGATGGGGAGGTATAAGTACTTGTTTCCCGGTTTATCTCTTCAGAAAGATGAACCCAAATGCCTACAAAAACGCGAGTTACATGCAACGCACGACAATTAACCGCGCGACCGACACTGCGCACATACAATTCATCCAAACCACATTTCTAGAGCCTACACCAACGATGTCATCCCTTTGTCCAACAACCTCCAACAACCGCCATCGGCTAAGCTGACTGTTTGGCGGTCGGGCGCGGAATATGACAAACAGAGTTAAAGTCGGAGGCAAAGAGTGTGGCGGTGGGAAGAGGGTACAGCTCAATCCAACGTGCGAAAGCTAGGACAATGCGGTAAGATGACAAGATAATCTATAGATACCACTCGCTGCATTGCCACATGAGTCGCCTACATGACGCTGATCATAGACGAGCGGATGTGCAGCAATGACAGTGAGTGCGCGGCGATGAACGTTGTGAGCTTGCACAAGCACTGGAAATTATTATTTTATTATCACTTGGACAGTCCACTGGTTTGTAATAGCCGGCCATGGCCTTTTATCCTGTAGCGCCGTAATCCTCGTGGAAGACTGCCTCCCCGCCCCGCAACGGAGCACTCTTGTGGCAATGTACTGATGCGTGCCTCTCCGGAACGTTGTCGGAGATGTCAAGTATGTGCCCGCCCTTATAACCAGTAGCATATAAGCTTGGTCCAACACCTCCAACGTCAAAGCCATGACGTTGTTGTCTCTATTCCAAGGAATGGCTTTCCGCCAGTTTGGGGCACTGTTTCGGAAGAACTGGATCGTCTTATCGAAACATCCGTTTGTAAGTGTCCCAGCCTGATGCAAAACGTTCTAGTTGATATATATCCCCTTTGCAGCTCAATCTCCTGCGGTGTCTCCTCGTTCCAATTGCCTATGGGACGTTCTTAGCGTTCGCGAAGACCTTGCTCACAACGCCTAACAACGTACGCGTCTCTGAAAGAAGAACTTTGACTATCAGAGCTGATTTGGATGCTATGTATTGTAGTATGGACTTGGTAAACCCGCGCCCGTCTTTGCCCTTGCCGATGTCTATGACCCTAAACTTGCGCTCATATGGGCGGATGGCACAAACGCTTCCGCCGGCACGCACCCGTCACCAGCAGACGTTATGGCTCTAGTAGTTCAGTCACTTCGTCCAGAACACAGATCCTCCGTGCGCCGGGTCGCCTCCCCAAACGCGATTGCACCAGCATGTCCTCAGAACTTCAATCATGTCTCTCAGTGCTTCGCTGCAATTTCTTTCACCAACTTTCCTACTCCATCTAACACGACTAATGTGATGAGTCCGCCTACTGGTCCTACTTCTTTGAGCGGTCCTTTGGCTGTAGCACCACCGAATGGGACAGACGTGCTCCCTCCGACTTCGTTGCTTAATTATACTATCCAAGCGGATGCCGGACTGCAATTCATTGACGTTGTGAATCGCAACAGTGACTTTGAGAAAAGAGTACTACCTTTGCAGTGGGCTGTTGATTCAGTGAGTGGTAAACTATGCCATGTTTGGCCTTGCGGGCCCGCACGCCAATAATTATGGAACGTCCTCATTTATTCTGTCTTTCAAGTAATCTGTATTTGATTGGTGCACGGATTCTTATCCCCTCGTTATTAAATTCTTGCCAGTCTCAGCCGTCCAACTAATCCTTCTCACGACCAGGCAATCATTCAACTACAATCAGGAGCGTCAAGCCCTCCCCCTACACCACTGGAATGGCCTTATTCAATCGAAACAAATCAGCAGCAGACCTTAAAGACAAGGCTGAGTACGCATTGTTCATTATTACCGAATAACCACTATTTTCGTCTCCTTCATCGTCTCGTCCATCTATCCCGCCAATCTGACACCTTTTTCCATCAGGCTATATTCGTGGTCTCCGTACTCTCTTAGTCCTCGCATTGTTCTTCAACTTCCTCGGCATTTCATACCACTTACCGGGCTCCTATGTGACCGAACGAAGCGCCGGTCTCACCGAGCACTTGCGGGCCATGGGGTTGAGGGATCTTCCCCGCATATTGTGAGAATAGCCTCCTTTCTTTCCCGCTTTCCTTGGGTTAAAGGCCGGCGGACGGCAGATCCTGGCATGCTTCTCTTTCTCTTGCTTACCTACCAGGTTGGATATTCACGGCTATAATGTGGAAAACCCAAATTTTCACGGGAACCAATGCTGGCATCATGATAATCTTGCATCTCCTCGCAGGGTGAGACCCCTCTATCATATTCCCAGTAATCAGATTTGCTTATCAAACCCAGGTTATCTCTCGGATCGTATGCGTTCTTTACCGCACTCCCCTCGTTCTCGCCCTCTCTGTCAGCATCGATGTCGACCTTACTGGCCGTGCTTTTATCGGCGCTGGCCATGGTGCTCACTCACGCGAGCACGGGGGTCGCCAGTCTAATGGTCCTCATCTTTCCTCCCACTTTCTATATTTTTGCCATAAGGTAAGAACCCATCCTAGTTTTCCAGCATCTTCGTCTGAATGTACGTGGTGCCAAATTATTAGGGCTATTGCAGGCTTTGAGGTGCATCAAATCCCCACTTCCGTCGTAAACCGTGATCCAGACAATGGGTTGATGCTTTTGCCTCTTATCGTGACTGCGTTGGTGAGTCTATATGCTCAGCTTCCGCACTCCACCATGGGCGCATGCTGCTTCACTCTTCATTCACTTACCTGATTATTAAGATTGATGTTTTCTTGTACCCCTTGCTTGCTGTCTGGCTAGAACGCCACTATTACGATGCGCATGATCCATCATCCTCAAAACGATCATGGTTTTTCCCTCGGCAATCGCATGGTCCTCCAAAGATGGCTTCATCGCCCAACGAATCACAAATGGTATCCGTACCTTCTACAGAGCCACCAGCCGTCGTAATCAAGCATCTTGTGAAACAATTCCCCACATCAACGTTCCCGACACTCTTTCGCCCATGGAAATGGTTCTCTAAGAAGAGTGAATCTGATCCGGATGCCGTCACAGCGATTGCGAACCTCTCGTTCACCATCCCACGACGCGGCATATTTGTATTGCTGGGGAGTAACGGGGCCGGAAAGAGTACGGCGTTGGGCGTATTGGCAGGTCTGATTGGGAGATCTGGCGGGTCTGTTGTTTTCCCGCAGCCGACCGCCACAGCGAGACTGTCTGATAAGGGTGAAACGGAGTGGGAAGGCCCGAGTCGTCCCCCGAAAGGGGCCATGGGAATCGTGCCTCAGAAGAATGTTCTATTTCCCGAGTTGACTTGCTTCCAGACGATGCAGTTATGGAGTGCCGTGAAACGTCCTGTGGACGCCTCTGACCCTTCCGTGCCAAACCAGCGACGGGTACATTGGGAGAAGTCACCAGAAGAGCTTGAACGCCTTCTCGTAGACTGTGGACTTGAGGCAAAGGTGCATGCAAATGCTGGGAGCTTGAGTGGCGGACAAAAGAGAAAACTCCAGTTAGCCATTGGTCTAGTCGGAGGCTCGGAGAGTGAGTCCTCGCTGTTGTGTTATGTTGATGTGGTTAACCCACTTTCCGTCGGAACTAGTTGTTCTTGTAGATGAGTGTACCTCAGGTGTCGATCCCCTTTCGAGACGATCGCTTTGGAGAACTTTGACCGCCGTGAAGGACGAACGCACCATTGTGTTCACGACACACGTAAGCTGGTCTTGCTCTACTGCATTCCCGTTTTAAGCCCTATGTCTCCAGTTTTTGGATGAGGCAGATCTTCTCGCTGATAACATCGTCATTCTCGCTGCCCCAGGTAAACTGGTCGCTGAGGGATCTCCGGTCGCTCTGAAGTCAAGCCTTGGCAAGGGATACACGCTTAATACTTCTTTCAACGAAGATAAAATGGACTCACACTCTGCAAACCTCTTGCTGCGACGAATCCAAGGCATCGCGCCAGTTGCAGTTCTTTCTTCCTCGTCACCCAAGGGATCGGCGTATTGTTTGCATTCCAAAGATTCGAAAGTCGTCAAGCAAGTCCTTGAAACGATTCAGGCTGAGAAGACGCAATTGGGCATTGCGAGCTACGAGATACATGGGACAGCTATTGAGGACATTTTCCTAGATCTAATGGCTAGGGAGGGAGGGTTGGAGAGTGTCGAGACGCTAGAAAAAGTCGCGTCTGAGCCAGAGGATGCTCCACTTGGACAGCTGAACCATAATGGACTTCAACTCACGTCGGGGCGCAAGAAAGGTCCACTCGCACAGGCACTCACAATCTTTTATAAAAGGTGTCTCGTCGCGCGTCGTAGTTGGCTCTCTGCCGTGCTTACAGTTCTTATTGCCGTTGGAGGAGCCTGCGTTCCATTATTTTTCATAAGTAGCCGTGCCCAAACATGCACGACAACCTTTACTCCTGCGAAGAATGTCCCCTTATACTTGGGTGACTCTCCATACAGCAGCGTACTCAGCTTGAGCGTACCTGGTGGGCAGGTACTCGTATCACCTCCTAACCTTGTCTCCACGTTAGGCATCAGCGCATCCCGAGTACCTTCCGTTGGCATTCCTGATAACAGCACGTTCGTTAGCACGGTCCAACAAAATTATCAAAATCTCTCCCTTGGTGGCGTGTCAGTGGACGCAAACACTGGAAACGCTCTTTTCGCATGGGAAGGAACCCCTCCTGGTCTGACAGGACCCACACTACTCAACCTGGCATCCAACATTTTGTATAATCAGGCATTGAATGCATCTGGACGAGCCGCCAATCAACCTAGTATCATAGCTGCTAATTACCAGCCCTTTCCAGCTGCGAATGAGGGGACGCTTTCGGCTTTGAAATGGGTCGGCTTCTTCGGAGCAACGATGGTGAGTCGAATATATGGCAGTACACCTCATATGCTGACTACCAACACCAGGCTGTTTTCCCGGCCTTTTTCGCCTTATACGTGGCATCGGAACGACGATCGTCTGTTCAAGCGATGCAATTGTCCAATGGATTGACCAACCCCGCCGGTCTCTGGCTTGGTCACCTTCTTTTTGATGGTGTATTTTGTACTGTCATAGCGACAATCATCGTCATTGTGTTCGCTGCTGTGTCGCATCAATTCCATGGTCTTGGATATTTCGTAGGTCTTTGCAATGTTGTGGCAGCAAAAATCACTCAACGACGATTGCCTGATGCAGTGGGTTGTACTTGTCTTCTATGGGTTTGCCGCTGCGCTCTTCTCGTATTGTATCTGCCTGTTCACAACCTCGCCGCTGGCCGCATTTGCTGCAGCTGCAGGCTACCAAGTCATCATGTTCATTGTGCGTATTGCTTATTACTCCCGAGTCCTTGTTTAACAGACGTCTGATCCCCTCGCTTAGCTTTATCTAGCAGCGTATTTGATCATAGTGACATTCGCAACTAACTCGCAATCTGCGGGGTTCATTACTATTATGCGTTCGTTTACCACGTGTCTCCTTTGTCTAATGACTCATGGGCACCGTAGATTTCACCGTGTCTCTGTGTTCACCTGTCGCCAGTGTGGTACGATTTACTCCTGCTTGAAATCTGCTCGTCGCTGATTCTTCAAAGACGAGAGCTGCGCTTATTTCGATCAACATGTTCTCTCTTTTGTGTAGCGACGGCCAGGTGTCGTTGTCCGCCTCCACACTTGGCGGTATAGTGAAATTCGGAGGACCCATCACATATCTCATTGTGGAGTGTTTCGTTTTCTTTAGCATCCTAGTATACTTCGACTCTGGCTCGTTACTTCCTCGCTGGCTCCAACTCAGGAGACCTCCTTCTCGAGAAGTGGTCGAAACTCACGATGGTCGTCCTATTGCAAATGACGTGACAGAGGAAGCTGCAGCGGTAGAAACCTCAAGCACAGACCTTCTCCGTGTCTTGCACGTTTCGAAGACTTTCGATCGTTCACGCTCCAAGGCAGTAGACGATGTAAGCTTTGGTGTATCCCGAGATACAGTCTTTGCAATGCTGGGCCCTAATGGAGCTGGTAAGCTGCCATATATAGTCTGACCCAAAGCTGCGCTCATCATTTTACGCTTCAGGCAAGACATCCACCTTTAATATCATTCGCGGCGATATAACGCCTGACTCGGGCGAGGTCTTCATCAATGGATCTTCAATCATCTCGCATCCAAACACGGCTCGACTTTCCTTGGGTGTTTGTCCACAGTTTACCGCCATTGATCCACAACTTACCGTTCGGCAACATTTGATCGTTTACGGACTGCTCAAAGGACTTCGACGGGGGCCAGAATTACACCAGAATGTCAATGCACTTTTACAAGCCACGACATTAAGTCAGTACGCCGATAGGTTAGCCAGCAAACTCTCGGGTGGCAACCAGAGAAAATTGTCTTTTGCGATCGCACTGATCGGTATGTACAAGTATCTTTCTTACTTGAACTCGTTTCTGATGTGATTATTGAATTGCATCAGGAAATCCTACAGTAATCCTTATAGATGAATATTCTACCGGGATAGATGCTGCAACCAAACGTAGCATGTGGATCACCTTCCGCCGCATGGCCGTCGGCAAGGCTGTAGTCATTACAACACGTTAGTGGCCATTCATTGCATTGTCAGAATCACGACGCTAAACCCTTCTGCAGATTCCATGGAAGAAGCATCGGCTCTTGCGAATAAAGTGGGGATCCTGGCCGGTCAAATGCTCGGTAGGCGCTGTGGTACCTACAATGGTTGACATACTCATCTAATCACCTCATAGCTATCGGCACTACCGAGGCGCTAGCAGGTCGTTACGCACTCTACGAAGTCCATTTCCCAGCGCGAACACGTGAAGAAATTGTCAAAGCCCAACAACTGATGGCACGCATACCTGGCTCCCGCATGGCGGATGATGTAGCCACCCGGTTCGAAGTGCCCATTCGGACGGAGGATTCGACCGAAGAAGGCGATTCAGTGCAACAAGCCTCGATGAAGGAAACAACCCTTTCCTTAGCCCAGCTCTTTGACACTTTGAGCTCGCAGAGTGACTTCCCCGAGTACACCGTAGAACGTATCAGCTTGGAAAGCGTGTTCCTCAAGGTGATTCGAAAACACAATATCCAAGAAGAATCATCTGGGCATAGACTGAGGAAGAAAGCATGGAGGATTTGTTAGGTGACTGGTGGGAATACTCAATGTTTATGTACACGAACACTTCACGCATTTACGTACGTTTGTTTTCATGGATTTTAAATTATACTGTACGTCTCCTGAGCTAGGCCAATACTGCTAGTTATCATATATGCCGGTATCGGCGGGGACGCTGCTACATGTGTACTGTACTATTACGACCAATGGCTCAATCACACGTCGGCGCCCTTAGAGCTGAGCCATTTTGGGCGCTGGTCACGCATCACGGTGGTCTTTGTGTAATAGTTGTTTTACGTCACTTTTAACGCTCCATCTGGAATAAATTGTTGTAGAGCTGATTAGGCTGTCTTTTGTGCACCCCCCTGCTTCTCTATCCATTTCGGGCTCTATGTGCTTCCATTTCCTCACATTTTTGTTGAGTTATTGGTACTCTCCTCATTCTCCATTAGGGCATTTCATGAAGGTAATCCATAACTTTGTAAAGGCAGCCTCGACCCTCCTTTCACAGTAACTTGCTCATGCACTCATCTGTGAATTCAGTTCCTAACTCAATCTCTAGTGTGCCACTCTGCAGCACATACAGCTGATGTCCAATATGTAAATTAATTACTACTGTACTAGATAATTTTCTTTTCCTTTCTTTTTGTAGTATGCACAACCTACCCCAGTCCATCCCAGCTGATCCTCCAAACTGCCACTTATCACCTCCAAGTGATGCCCAGGCCAAAGCAACCTCCTTGTGGATCTCTGGTAACCAAATCTGGGCAATCAACCCCATCCCAAGCTTGTAACCCCAAGTCCAACCTTATCCAAGCTGTCACTGAAGTATCCCAAGCCCAAGCCTGACCCTTGTTACTGTATCTATCTTCCCTGAACCCCATTCCTTATCTGTCAGGGGACAACCTCTAAGTAGTCCCTCCCTCTTTATTTCCTTCTTTAGTTTCCCTTTCACCTGTGTCCATTTCTCCTTAGTTGCATTTCCCTGATTGCTGTTACTGTCACAGTCATCTTAGCTATATAGGTAGTTGCTTAGATAAGGGAGCTCCAGCCTTTTCTCTTCTGGACCTCCCTCACCAGAGTCTGTGTGGGTTCCACAGGCTCTTAAAGTTGCCCTTACATTATCCTTCCCCAAACTTCATTCTGATAAAGATGCCCTAACAGGAATAATACCTATTAGCCTGCACACAACAGTCCTTCTATGTGGATGGTCTATAATGCAGTTGTTTGTGTGGCAAAGATACTAATACTGTTGAGAATATAAATTGGAGATTTCAGAAATCAGTATAAGAAGCAAGGGGGTCAGAAGGACTCAGCAAAAGTTCTCTTCTGCTACCCACAACTACCCACACCCTAATCCCCAAAATGTTCAGCACCCCTATGCCCTCATCCGAGATTGCACACAAGGTAGCGAAGCTCCAGAAGGAGCTAGAGAGAGCCCAGGCTGAGGAGGCTTGACAGGTGGCTGAGGAGGAGGCTTGTGCCAGAGCAGAGGAAGGTTGAAGAGATCCAGAGGAGGTTTGAAGAAAAAACAGCTTGGAGAGAAACAGCAGAGCAGGAGGTCACTGAGGAAAATAGGAGGCTTGAGGTGGAAGAATACAAAAGGAAACTTGCCCATAACGAGGTGATCCAGAAAAAGTGGGTGGAGGATGAGGCAAAGAGGCAGGCAATGTGGGAGGAGTTGGAGAAGCAATGGAAGGAGGCTGCACTCATAGAGATCTGGAAGAAGTGGAAGGCCAAGGAAGCAGCCAAGAAGAAAACAGCAGAAGACAAAGTGGCTTGTTTGCGGGCCTTCAAGCAGAAAATAGTGGCTCAGAATGGACCAGAGCCTGGAGGTCCAGGGGCCAGAGTTGGAATAAGGGGAAAGAAACCCAAGCTCCGAGTTTGCAATGAGTGCAAATGAAGGCAGGTCAAGTGCAAGTGGGAGGAGGGTGGAAGAGGTAAGTGTTAGTTGGCTCTTCCAGAACTCAGACTTAGTCTTTTCAGGGACATTGTGCTGAGCATGTCGGGACCAGAAGGTCCAATGCCTGGTCAGAGAAGTCCCTGGGAGTCTACACAAGTGTGGAAGGTCCAAGAAGGAGGATGATAACAGGGTGATGAAAAGACCTAAGGGTCCTGTCCCCAAAGTTGTAATCTGGTCTTTGGAGAGGCTGAACAAAGAGGCCAGGGATGGAGACCAATATTGTTGAGATGTACGGGAAAGGAGACAGAGAATGCTGCGCTATGCGTGAGAAACGAAACATTAGTGAGGAGGACAATGTTAACTCCAAACTAAACAACCGGACTCCTTCTAGGGAGTGAACGGGCTTTTTACCGATGATTTATTGTAACTAAGAAACTAACTATTTATATATACATGGAATAGGGGTGGAATACTGGCAGAATGCTAGGGAATACTGGTAGGAGAATAGCTGGTGACATTACCAGTGACGAGTCACAAGAATGTGACATGAGGAAGAACACTAGCTAGAGCAATGAGGAAAATAGTAGAAATTATAAGAAAAATACTATGTGCTCTGGACTTTACAACAAATATGTCTTCTGAATGTCCCTGGTGAAGGCATTGAACGAGGTCATGAAGGGAGCTGCAAGCCAATGGGGAGACACAGAAGTGGATCATTGGGGCCTTAGAGGATATCTGGGACAGCTTGACCAGAAGCCTGCAGGTGGTGGATGCAGATAAGGAGCCAGAGGTTGGAGGTGAAGTCAGAAATAAGGTTGGAGTCAAGGACAAGTCTGAAAAGTCTGGGAGGCCTGGGGACTCAGGAGGTTTGGATGTGGAGGACTCAGACAGACATAGAGGACAAGACAATGCAGTAGATAGACCAAAATAATAATGACTTATTTTCTTGGAACTGTGTGAAAATTAAGAATCAGCAAGCGGTAAAGGTCTGGGTTTGAGAGGGTATGCTTGGTGACTTCTGAGGCATGTCTGATTTTTCAGGCCAGAATCCAGGAGGTCTCTTCGTCTGTTCCTTTATATCCAGCCCATTTGACCAAGTAAAGCAACTTGCACTTGTGTTGTTTGTCTATCCTAGAGACTAGCATTTCAGAGATCTTGCATTTGGGTTCTCTGTCAATGATGATTGGAGGGTCCAGTGTCAGAGATCAGTTTGGGAACTCATTTGGAGTTGCCGCTTCGAGCATTGAGACATGGAACACAGGATGGATGGATCACATGCTGTCCAGAAGCCAGAGTGTAAAGGACACAGATCCAACTTGAGCTATAATCTTGAAGGGGCCTAAGAACTTCTCTGAAAGCTTCTCTGATGGCCTCATAGCTTGGATATGGTTGGACTGAATGAAAACCTTATGACCTACTTGGAAGTTCAGAGGTGGGGTTCAGCGTTGGTCTGCAGAGGTAGAGTACCATTTCTGTGCTTTGGAGATGGTGGTTCGAAGGTGTTGGTGTAGCTCATCAAGGTCCATAGCAAAGTCTCTTGCTTTGATGGAAGTGAGGTCTCACTCCAGGTGTACAGAGATGTTTGGGTGGTAACCCTTGTTGGTGAAGAAAGGTGATATGCTGGTGGTGGCATTCAGAGAGTTGTTGTACACAAATTCTGCAATTGGAAGGAGATTGGACCAGTTGTCTTGCTGGTAATTGCAGTAGATTTGGAGGTACTGTTTGAGGGATTGATTCATATGTTCAGTCTGTCCATTGCCTTTGGGGTGGTGTCCTGATGTGAAGTGGAGCTTCATGTCAAGAGCCTTTCCAAGTGATTGGAAGAAGGAGGATACAAACTCTGAGCCTTGGTCAGAGGTCATGTGCGAGGGAACTCTGTGCTTGGAGAAGACATGGAGGACAAACAGCTTAGCTAGAATTGGAGCAGTGATTGTATCAAAGGTTTGAATAAAGATTGACTGTTTGGAGAGTCAGTCAATGATAAGGAGGATGGTGTCATATCTGAAGGAAGGAGGAAGCTTCTTAATGAAATCCATGGAGATAGAGTTCAAAGGTTGTTCCAGAATGGAGAGTTACTTTAACAAGCCATATGGATGGTGTCTCTGTGACTTTGAGCACATACATGTAGTAACATAGGACTTAATGGAAGTTCAGAGTTCAGGCCAGACGTAGTCTTGTCAGACCAGTTCCAAAGTTTGGTTTTGTCTGAAGTGTCCAGAGATTGGATGATCATGCTTGTACTGTAGTACTTGTAGTTGGAGATCATTGCTGTCTGGTACATAGATCTAGTTGTCTAGTAGGAGATGTCCTTTGGGGCTGAGGGTCCATCGTCCTGTTGGGCTACTTAGGTGGTCTGCTAAAGTCAGACCAGAATTGACAGAGGTTCAGATATTAGAATGGAGTTAATTGATACCCATAGTGATGGCTGCATAGAGTATAGGGGTGCAGAGTGACGTAGCTCAGAGTGATGAAATGAGTTGTTCGGAGGTGAATACCGGTTGGAGGTTATGTGGATTGATGGCTGCATAATCACTTTTCCCCTCTTTAAGGTAGACATCCCATCGTCTAGTTAAAGCATCGGGTTTGGTTCCAAGATGTCCAGGGCGGAAGCGTATAACTATGTTGAATTGAGACAGGTATTCAGACCATTGGACTTATCGTCATGTGAGGAGCTTCGTTGTTGAGAAGTATTCCAGATTCTTGTGATCAGTAACAATGTTGATCAGAGTTGGAGATCCTTTGAGGTAGTGTTGCCAGACTGTCAGGGATTCCTCATTTACCTTTCTTGATCCTTACCACCCATTCCTTATTATCATATCTCTACTCTTTTCCCTTATCACTCCTTTGTCCCATTTCTTAATTCTATCTAGTTAGAGTAATGACCACTTTGATGCCCATAGTTAGTTTGCTTCTGTGCCAGTGCAAACTCCTTATCCTGATCTATGAGGATAACCTTGCACTAGCTTGCTTTCTGTGTCACACTAGAACCATGTTCAAGTTAAGACATACCAATTGCTTGCTCAGTCATCAAGTTCCCTCACAGAAGATCAGGATCGCAACTTCTCTGCTTTGCTGCTACACTGAACAGCTTCCTGTGCATGCTCTAATCTCATGGAGGAACCCATGGAGGAAAGCCTCACAGATGCATACTGGGAATTGCTCAGAGAACACAGAGCAGCTCTGTGCACCATTGTCAAAAATCAGACATGGCAGCTACAGCATATGGAACAACAAAATCAGCTCCTGCACACACAACTCATGCATGTCCAAATGAACCTTGTCAACGCTGCTACCATGGCTGCTGCTGGAGTTCCCCAGAACATTGTTATACAGGCACCAGCAAGTTCGACGAGAACAACGAAGGCCGCTGACCCAGAGAAATTCAACAGTGATTGTTCAAAAACTAAAGAGTTCCTCCACATGGTAAAGCTCACCATCACTATGCAGCTAAATGCATTCCCCACCAAAAAGGCAAAAATCCTCTTTGCTATCTCATTCATGGTGGGCGGATCAGTGGAAATGCAAACAATGAGATGCAAGGGGTCATTGATGGTAACTCTACCATCAAAACCCTCTCAGATTTTGTGTGAAGGATTGAGGAAGCCTTCGGCAATCCCGATCATGCAAGTATGGCATGTATGAAACTCCATGACCTCCAGATGACAACAGGGATGTCAGCTGACAAGTATATGGCCCAGTTCAAAATTTTAGCTGGACACACTAGCTTCAATAACAAGGCCCTTGAGGATGCTTATGTTTGTGGACTTCCGATTGCGATCATTGACAAGATCCATGCGCAGCCGACCCTCCCCAAGGACCTCAAAGCCTGGAAGGAGACCACACAACAGATCAATAGAAACCACCATTGCCTTGTAGAGATAAAATGTGTGCAAGTGGCTCACATCCCTGCTTGCCCCCTCCTAGCCTGACCTACTGCACCTCTCGCTGCACTCCCCACTCCTACTACCCCTATGCTCCCTGCACTGAGCCCAAAGCCTACCACAGGCCCTGCACCCATGGACATCGACTTGAACCACTGTCGACCCAAAACTTGATCCTGCTATAATTGTAACAGACAGGGTCATATATCTCCCCAGTGCCCAGAACCGTGTAAATAACAAGTCCGCACAGGGATTACCAAAGACATGTTGATGGAGATGATTGGTGAGACTGTTGCAGCTGCATTGAAGGCATGAGGTACAATGGACAAGGAGGAAGGACAGAATTTTTAGATGTGTCAATGGTGAAAGACATGCCCCATTTGACAACCCAATCCTCAGCTTCAAGAACATGTATGGTAAACACTGCAACTAATGTACCACCCTCTTGTTTGAACAATGTAGCTGAGACTGATTCTGCCATGTCCCCTACCTGTCTCCCCCTCAACTCACCTATTGAGAATCATCCCCATGTTTATGTGCACTCCATTGATATTCACCAATGCACAAAAATTCCCCTCAAGGTCTGCTCCATTGACACTGGGAGTCCATTAGCTGTGGACTCCTGGATAGTGGTGCTATGGGTCAATTCATTGATGCAGACCTTGTGAGAACTGAAAGACTTCAGACATGGCTCTTACCTCATGCCATACCAGTATACAATATTGATGGAACCCCCAATGAGGCAGGTTGCATTAGAGAAGAAGTAGGCCTTCTTTGCACCTTTGGAGAGCACATTGAATGTACAACCTTTGCTGTCACTAATATAGAATGTCTTGCCATGATCCTAGGACATACTTGGTTGGTCAAACATAACCCAGAGATAAATTGGCACACTGGTCAGGTGAAAATGACTTGATGTCCTGAATCATACAACAGACTGCCAGATGATGAAAAAGGAGATGACGACTGTGTTCAACCAAATGCTTCCAAAGAAGACATACGAGCTGAGCAATGCAATACACCCCTTGAACCAGATGACAAACTCTTTGTTACCTTTATGGAAGACCATTCTGAAGCAATCAAGGCTACATTAACAATATTGCAGCTAGCTGAACAGGCTACAGAGTTCACACCTGTCAAATGCTTTGAAGACTTAGTTCCTAAACCTTATCAAGAGTTTAAATGTCTTTTTAAAGGAATCCCTTGACTAACTTCTGCAGTGTAAACTTTGGGACCATGCCATTGAGCTTACTTCAGATACCCAGCCATTCAGCACCAAGGTTTATCCAATGTCCCTAAATGAACAGAAGGAGCTTGATGGTTTCCTCAAGGAAAACCTTAAAAGTCAACAGATACGCCCATCTAAGTCTCCCATGGCATCACATGTTTTCTTTGTGAAGAAAAAGGATGGCAGCCTACATTTTGTTCAAGACTACTGCAAACTCAATGATGTCACCATCAAAAATGCCTACCCACTCCCCCTCATCCCTGATATTATGAACAAAATATCAGCCGGTAAAGCCAAGTACTTTACTAAATTAGATGTATGTTGGAGGTTCAATAATGTACGCATTAGAGAAGGTGATGAATGGAAGGCAGCCTTTCGAACAAATAGGGGGTTATATGAACCCCTAGTTATGTTTTTTGGCCTCACTAATAGTCCAGCTACCTTCCAGACAATGATGAATGATATCTTCAAACCATTGATTGACCAGGGGGTAGTGATAGTCTACATGGATGATATTCTCATATTTACGGAGACACTTGAACAACACTGTGACATTATATGGCAGGTACTGGAAACCCTTTGCACCCACAATCTGTACCTAAAACCAGAAAAATGTCTGCTTGAGAAACTAGAAATAGAATACTTGGGTCTCATCCTCTCTCAAGGACAAGTGGCGATGGACCCAGAATAATTTGCATGTGTATGTGACTGGCCTGCCCCTTGCAATGTCATGGAAGTTCTGTCCTTCCTTGGTTTTATCAACTTCTACTATTGCTTTGTACATGACTTTGCTCACATTGCAAAACCTCTGAATCAATTGACCAAACAAGATGCCCCATGGTCTTGGGAGCAACAAGGCCCTGAGCAAAAGGCATTTGACGAATTCAAAAGGCTTATCACATCCACCCCCATCCTAGTACTTCCAGACCAAACGAAGTGTTTCTGCCTTGAGACTGATGCATCAGCTTACACCACAGGAGCAGTTCTATTCCAACTGTGTGATGATGGTGAATGGTGTCCAATTGGCTACATGTCAAAAAGCCTCTCTGATGCTGAACAGAACTATGTTATTCATGACAAGGAACTCCTGTCTGTTATTCAAGGTTTGGAAGAATGGTGCCACATCCTTGAAGGAGCCAACCACAAGGTAGAGATTTTGAATGATCATCAGAATTTAACATACTTCTGAACCGCACAAAACTTTAACAGATGGCAAGCTCACTGGTCATTATACTTATCTTGTTTCCACTTTGAATTGATCCATCGTCCGGGCCACTACTCAACCAAACCAGATGCTCTATCTCAATGGGTGGATGATAAACAAGGGGAGGATGATAATAAAGACAAAGTCATGCTAGGCCCAGAACTGTTTTGTATGAATACTATAACCAAGGAAACATCTCTAATTCTAGGGGATGAAGGGGACATCCTTGATAGAATAAGAAAGTGTAAAGACACAGATGAACAAGTTCTCAAGGCTCTGGAGGTGCATGGTACCCCTAGAAACACACATAAGGGAGACTACTCAGAAAAGGATGGACTTATCCTTTATCAGGGTAAGGTCTACATTCCCCGAGACCCAGAACTGTGACATGATCTAGTTAGGGCACATCGTGACTCCCCTGTTGCAGGTCGCCCAGGGTGCTGGAAGACTACAGAGGAAATTTCATGCAGTTATTGGTGGCCTTGGATGGGGTGCTACATTGCCAAGTATGTAAAAACACGTGACCTCTGTAATCAAATGAAAACTTTTCCCACCTCCCCCATGGGTAACTTATGCCAAATCACATTCCAAATTGAAGATGGCAGATTATATCTGTAGATCTGATCTTGGAACTACCCATTAGCCAAGGATACAATGCCATCCTTGTTGTAGTAGACCGTCTATCAAAATGAACCCATGCAATCCCTACTACATTGGATATAAACTCAGTAGGGATCGCTAGGCTCTTCTGTGATCACATATGGAAACTTCATGGATTACCAGAAGAGGTGATTAGTGATTGGGGAACCTAGTTTGTCTCTCAATTCATGTGTGAACTCAATAACCTCTTAGGAATCAAGGTTTTGGCCTCAATGGCATACCACCCTCAAACAGATGGTCAGACAGAATGGGTCAATCAGGAAATTGAACAGTTCTTAAGACTCTTTGTGTTAGATCCCTGAGATCTAACACCGAGACTCCAAACCTTCGGACCTCTGAACTCTGAAGTAACTATTATGTTCCGTTTTAGTTCTTGTTGTTTGCCTCTTAAAGTATAATTCTCATTCATGACCCAAGGTAGCATACTTGTACCTCGCTCGATCCGAACCTCCAAACCTATTCCGAACTCTGCTTGTTATGCACCTCTTATGTCCTTCTTGTGTTACACTTATATCCTTCTTATTATACGTTCTTAGGATACAATTAGGCTACGAGGTATTAATAACCCTCCAATCTTGTATTAGTTCTTTAGTTCAAATATCAACTTATTTCCTCATTACCAACGTCCAGTCTTTCTTGCATCACTATCTCCGTAGTTAGATACTACTAGTGATACTTCCAAAGTTTGAATCTCTGAGTAACCTCTGAACCTCCGATCTCCAAAATTAGGGACCGAACAATAGTAGGTGGTGCAACCCATAAGTTGAAGCCAAGTCCCTACCCCCCTTGTATTGCTTCAAAGTCTGACCCCCGAGTCTCTGACCTCCAAAGTTCTGGGTAACGTCTGTGAACTTAACACAAAATAAACAAAGTAATTTCACATAATGCCTATCATTTAGAATTACCCTCCTCTTTTGGTTAAGTGCACCCAGTATTATCCATTGTCCTTCTCCGCCAATATAGAGAAAACACCATCCCTGAATAACATACCCCTATACCCCCTCCCCTAATTATTAAAGATAGTGTTGAAGAATATGAATTTGAGAAAATCCTAGATAGTTGAATATTATGTGGAAAAGTAGAGTATCTAGTGCGATGGAAAGGTTATGGAATGGCTGATGACCTTTGGAGACCTGCCAAGGATGTATGGGGATAAAGAAGGCTTATTACTGAATTTCATAAACGGAATCCAGGTGCCCTGCAATCTAATGTAATTGCTTAACCACCTGAATTCAGTATACACCTTCACCTGTTATAAATCCCTGAACCATCTTGGTTTGATCCAAAGTATCTTTCGTCCCAAAACCTTTGCACTACTCTACTCCACCCTATCATGTCTCAAACAGTCAATTTCCCCTCCTTCCACCAATACCATCCTAATCTCATCTCCACCTGGTCACTCAATACCAAGGATTGTTACAATCATGTGCAGATGCACTCATACCCACCTCAGCCACCTCAGCATGCTTGGTTCCCAGGGTGGCATTGCTCCCGAAATAGCTGACTGTCATATGCAGTAGGAGATCCCATATTTCTTGGAGACTCTCTTGAGCCCTATACCTTCCAGGGCTTCACAGGTCACATATCATGTGCTTCGAATGGAGATGAGATATATGAGGCATTGTTCTGCACCCCTGAATCCTTTGTTCCATCAGCCAAAATCCCAATCCGACTTCGTCATGGACTGGAACTTGCCCCTGCTGAACCTACCCCTCCAATGCAATCCATTTTCACTCAATTGTTGCAACTCCTCTGCTACCATTAAGGACTATTGGAGCATAATGTGTTGGCACTCCTTGAGGAGGGGGTGATGTCAGGGATTCCTCATTTACCTTTCTTGATCCTTACCACCCATTCCCTATTATCATATCTCTACTCTTTTCCCTTATCACTCCTTTGTCCCATTTCTTAATTTCTATCTAGTTAGAGTAATGACCGCTTTGATTACATAATTAATGCCCATAGTTAGTTTGCTTCTGTGCCAGTGCAAACTCCTTATCCTGATCTATGAGGATAACCTTGTGCTAGCTTGCTTTCTGTGTCACACTAGAACCACATTTCAGTTAAGACATACCAATTGCTTGCTTGGTCATCAAGTTCCCTCACAGACTTTAAACACTTCGAAGATGGCCATTAATTCCTTATCATGGACATTGTAGTTCCATTCTGCAGAGGAGAAGGTCCAAGAGTGGAATGCAATCGGATGAACTTCATTATCATCTGGAGACATTATTGAGAGGATGGCAGCAAGAGCATAGTTGGAGGCATTGGTTTTGAGGATAAGAGGAGCTTCGGGTATCCAATGCTGAAGGATCAGAGCAGTGGTTAAAGCCTTCTTGAGTGCATTGAATGATTCTTTGCATTCTTTAGAGAAGACCCATGGAGCACTTTTCTAGGTGAGACATGTCAGTGAAACTACTAGGTCAGAATAGTTGAAAATGAAACACCTATAGAAATTGGCAAATCCAAGGAAGGACTGAATGTCCTTGACCTTTCTTGGTTTGGGCCAATCTTGGATAACTTGCACCTTTGCGGTGTCTATCATGAGTCCGTTTGGAGACATAATGTATCTGAGGTACTCAACAGTGTCCACATGAAAAAGGCACTTGTCAGCGTGGGCATACAGGTTGTGTTGTTGGAGTCTTTGGAGTACTTCTTGGACATGCTTTTGGTGCTGCTCCAGGTTATTGGAGTAGATGAGGGTGTCGTCCAGGTATACTAGAATGCATACATCCAACATGTCAGCAAAGATGTCATTCATTAAGCATTGGAAAGCAGCAGGTCTGTTGGTAAGTCCAAAGGGCATAACATGCCATTTGAATGATCCATATTGAGTTTGGAATGCAGTTTTCCATTTGTCACCCATGCAGATTTAGATGAGGTGATAGGTATGTTGGAGGTCAATCTTAGTATAGATACAGGCCTTGCGTGGTGTATCTAGGAGATCAGAGATGTAGGGTAAAGGGTATTGGTCTTTCTTGGTGATTCAGTTGAGGCCTTGGAAGTCGACGCATAGGCGGAGTGATCCATCCTTTTTCTTGGAAAAGACTACCAGAGCACCACATGGGGACCAAGTGGGGCAGATGAAATCCTAGGTTAGATGTTCTTCCAGGAATTCTCAGAGGGTCTCAAGTTCTTTCTGGGAGAGGGAGTAGATCAGACCGAATGGTAGGGTCATTCCTTCTTCCAGTTTGATCTTGAGATCGTAAGGCCAATGGGATACAAGCTTGTTGGCCTTGGCTTTGCTGAAGATATCCATGTATTCACAGTACTCTTCTGGGACACCATTCATATTGACCAGAGTTTCGTCCAAGTTGAGCTTGTCCAGTCTAGAGACAAGGAGCTGGAATGTTTGTGTGTCTTCCATTCTGGATACATGAGCAAATGATGCTGCATTGATCATAGCGATCTTTGGAGCAACGAGTGGGGTCAAAGTTTTGGATGAGATCAGAGCTGGAGCTACTGTCTCTGTAGGTACCAAAGATTCAGCCTGTAATGGAGCACAGAACAAGATACTGCCCAAAGCCCAGTCAATCAGCAGATTGAAGCGGTAAAGATGCACTAACAGGAATAATACCTATTAGCCTGCATGCAACAGTCCTTCTACCTGGACAGTCTATAATGCAGTTGTTTGTGGGCAAAGAGACTACAGCTGTGGGTTAACTGGTGCTAAGAATGAGTTGTACAACCTGTTCTTCTAGGGTATAACACAGGTGACTTCTTGTGATAATGACCTGGCTTTGTGTGACATATGATGTAGAAATTGTGACGTGTGACTTGTGACGTATGCGCGGCTATGTCCTGTGACAAAGCTTCGACTTGGTGCCCTAAACTTGGGGCTTGACTTGGACTTAAGTATAAGACTTAAGAGAAACTTGACTTGAGAACTGAACTTGACTTGTTATTGTACTGAGAGACTGAGCCCTTTATATACACATCCCCAAGCTACAATTATGTCTTGCACTGCGATGGGTTGAGTCATATGATGAGCAAGTAGGTCTGAGTCAGAATGAGTAATAGTAAGAATACAAAACACAAAAGGGGAAACAAGGGCGAAACTGCAATAGTGAAAGTAAGCAAGAATGTGTCAGATAGGGGTAAAGTATGGTGAATGAGTAATAAAAGATCCAAAAATAGAACATGTATGAGTCATGATGAGAAAAGACTAACTAAAATAGAAACAAGGTGAGTCATTCTGAAACAAAGTGAGTCATAACAAGAACACTATAAATATCCACCAATCATAGTCATACAAATGGTCCACTTTCTCCGAGATGGGTCATGGCATTAGTCAGTGCAATTGAGTCATAAGAGTGAGGGTGATGAATCAACAACAGAAATAACTCTTGAGCTTCTCCTTGATCCACTCCCATGATAGAACGTGAGGGGGAGACAGTTGTATATGGTCTTGAGTAGCTCTATGATGAAGGTTGAGTTGGATTGATGTGGGAGGGTTGGTTGGGTATGGAGCCCAGAATTCTGGCTTGTATTCTTCCCTTCCTTCATTGTGAATGACCTTGCCCATGTATCCAAGGAACATGAATGGCTGTGCATTATCTTGGAAAAACACAGAATCTCCAATGGCATATGATTTTGGAATATAGGAATGTGACTTCTTTGTTGAGAGTTGTGCTGCTTTAGGTGACTGGGGGTAAAGCATATGATGAAGCTTGGAATGTCTTTGGATATCTTCCAAAGTGAGTGACCATTGTGATAATGAGGGCGATGTTGGGGACTCAAAGGTCTGAAGGGAATAGAGTTTGAAGCTGCATTGTTGATGGCTGGCATGGGGATAACAATGAACTGATAATCAATGGGTAGGGCTGTGTTGTCTGGCTGAGCTGAACTGAGATGATGGAATAAGCTGAGATGAAATAGACATGTGTGGAGCTTAGAGTTTTTAAAGACTCCTCGAGTTTGAAGCTTTTAGATATGTGTTGTTCAATTTTCCTTCAGCATTGCATTTTTGTGCAAATGGACTGCCATAAGAATCAGGCCGGTAACCAGTGAATCAATCCTAGAAGATATCAAGGTGATTGGCTCGTTCTTCCTCTGTATTATCACTCCCATAAAGTAAATAGATCACTGAATACACAGCATTCCTTGTTATTGGTGGTTACTTTGTCCAAGGCGACTGGATTCACTTGATACTTCCAATAGCCACCATCCCAGACAATGCATAGCACATGCCGTTTCTGCTCTAAAAAGGGTATTTGCTGCCCAGTCTCAGCCCAATAGTTCTGGTTTCCAACATCTCATCGATGGCTTCCAGTTCAGACACCTTCAGGTGATATTCTCTGGTGTCCCTTGGGTTGGTGAATACTATATTGCATCAGTTTGGCCAACCAGAATGGGGATCCATTGGATGCCTTGGATCTTCTGAACTCATGCATGCTGGCCCAAGAGGCCCAATAAACTGTTTCCAATGTCCCAACTGTTATTTAAGACACTTAATCATTGACAAGCTGCTTGACAAGAGCTATGGCGTAAAGACCTTGGTCCACAACAAATGTTCACAACTGGATTTTTCCAGTCTCACTGAAGAGAGTCGAAGATGTCTAGCCTAGACTCCTATAGGGCCCCTATTTAGTAAGTCACTGCTATGATGTTAACGCAGCAACAATGCCTGAAGCACTGATAAGAAGTCCCTTTTCTTCCTACAGTGTTAACATAGTACGACAGGCCGGGTTTCGAGTCTAGCAATATACATCTTGACCAAACCTAATCTAAGTATTCTCCCTACAGCTCTGACCAGGTCATGCATCTCACTCACTCCCACTTCCCCTCAACAACCCTGACCCTCCAACAATAAACTAGGCAGGAAAGCTCATCATATTCTGACATGCATGAATGGCACCCAGGAGAGAAATGGTACCTTTTTGTCTTTGTGAAGCTTCTGTACTGTATGATGAAGTGCATGCATGGCCTGCTTGCATACATCAAGCAGGTCGGCAAAGATGTCATTCATAAACCTCTGAAAGGTGGCAAGTCCATTAGTGAGACTGAAGGGCATAACTAACCATTTGAAGGACCCCTAGTGAGTCCTAAAGGCCATTTTCCATTCCTCCCCTTCTGCAATTTGGACAAGGTGATACACATGCCTTAGGTCAATTTTGGTGTATAGGCAAGCTTGCTTTGGAGCATCTAATAAGTCAGTGACAAGTGGTAGTGGATAGTGATATTTCTTTGAGATCTTGTTAAGACCTCAGAACTCAATGCATAACCATAATGACCCATCCTTCTTTTTAATGAACAGTAGGGGAGCTCTATGTGGAGACCAAGTAGGTCAAATAAAACCCATATTCAAATGCTTATTGATAAACTCACAGAGTGCCTTAAGCTCAGAAGCCAAAAGCAAGTAAATAGGGCTGATTGGAGGGGCAGTACCTTCCTCAAAATTAATATTAAGATCATAGGGCCAGTGTAGTGCCAGTGTATCAGCTTGTGCTTTGCTGAACATATATCCAAACTCGTGGTAAGCTTTGGGAATATATTTGCAGATACTTTCTGAAAGCTCAGGTTTGTCTGGGGCCAAGGTTGAAGCTTGGGCTAGGGGCTTGGGTGTTAAGACCAAGGCCTACATGTGGGACCTTGGGGCAACCTCATACTGAGCTTGGGCTGAAGATAATAAAGGTAAGGGCAGGGCTTCAGCTTATATGCTGTGCCATCCACTATTGTATGTGCTCTCAATTTCGGAGCGAGGTTTGAACAAGAGGAATGTAAGGAGATAAGAGGAGATGGAGTAGAAACTAGTAAATGATATAAGGTAATATCTAATTTGATTTTTGACTGAAGAGTGAGGTACATACAGAACAAGACTTATATACAGATAACAAGGAATAGGGTCAGATATAAACTAACTAAGGGGACCAGAATGAAGTTTAGGGAAGGGTAAGAAACAGAGTTCAGGGAAGGGGGATGTAGTAAACAAGGGTCAGGCTCAGATAAGGTCAGGCTTGGGGTAGGGGGTTCAGGAATGGGCTAGTTACTGAACATAGTTACCAGAGATCCATGTGGGACCAGATCATAACATTGGGTGACACAAGGTTGAGCTGGAACACCTCAGATCCTTCTAGCTGGCTGGCATGTAAGAACATGGGAACATTAACTAGGCAAATGAGAGGTTCTACTAGCTTCAAAGGTGGCAGAGGAGGTTTGGAGGTTGGGGGGAAGGTGGTTGTCTGAAGTGTAGCGGATTGAACCAAAGTTGCTAAGGGAGCTGGGACAGAGATCAGTTTGGTGGTCTTGAAAGTGATACTGCCCAATGCCCAGTCAATCAATGGATTGTAGCAGGTGAGCCAGTTGTGGGCAAGTACCACCAAGCAACTTGAGTTGAGTAAGGTTACATAGAAAGTAACCGAGTTTCCTTTGCTGGCTGGAAATCGAATAGGGAGGTCTAAAGCTCAGGTAATAGTAGTGTTAGTGTTACCATCAAGTAGTTTCAATGGGAGTGGTGTAATGGAATAAGTAGTCAAGGCATATTTCTCTACAGACTTGGATTCAATAAAACAATCAGAGAAACCACAGCCTACTAGGGCTACAAAAGAGACCATGGGGATAAGGGGCAAAGTTAAGTCTACATAAAGAGAGTCTTTGGATAAGTGATCAGAAATGGCACTGAGTCTAAACACATGGCCAAGATTACTGCAACCCTCAGGTTGTGTGGTTCTGAGGTTGCTGATTATTTTTTCAGCCCCAAGGTTGAAGCCAAGTCAGTCTTTGCATCCAAAGTCTTGTTGGACCTGCCCTTAGTTTCAGATGAACTGTTACCATCATTAGGATTCTTGTTCACTTTTGGACAGTTCTTGACCAGATGTCCTTCAATGCTGCAAAGCAAACAAAGTCCTTGGTTAATCTGATGTTGTCATTTATCTGGGGGGAGTTTGCCATCCTTACTGAGCTTGTTGGTAAGGTCAGGCATCATTCATACATTTGCTATATTATTACTGTTGTTAGTCAAACCTTTACTTGAGTTAGCCTTATTGCAGTTCTTAGGGTTACTAGAACTGCTGGACTGGTTGGAGTTGTTGTTTGACTGGTTGGAGTTATTGTTTGACTGGTTAGAGTTGTTGTTTGACTGGTTGGAGTTGTTGTTTGACTGGTTGGAGGTTCAGTTAGTGGTTTGACCACTATGGGCGGCAATAGAATCATATTCCTTCCATTCCCAGTAACAGCTATCACACTTGAGAGCCAGCCTTGTAGTTCAGCCAAGCTTATGAATCTCAGGAAGTGAAGTAAATCATCCTTGATTCATTTCATGAGGCCTTTGTAAGTGAAGTGTCAGAGTGCTGCATCATTCTGCTGAGTTTGGGTTGAAGCTCGGGAAAACTCAATGAAATAACATATGACTTTATAGTGCTCCTTCATGACAATCTTTTTGAGGTCAATCTCAGCTTGAGCAGCATTATTGAACAGACTGAAGTATAGTTCAAGTTTGTTTTTTAAGCTGTCCCAGTCTTTGAGCCATATAGGCTCAGGAATGAGTTTGCCAAGGATCACCAGTTCAAAGTATTGCAAAGCTGGGCCTGTAAGATAAGAGATAGTGTACTGTATTTTAGAGGCCCCCATCTGAAAGGCATTTGGGCAATCTCTAAAGCTAAGCAGGCATTGCAAGAAGAAGGTGCAGAGCTTAGCCTGGTTGGTGCCATCATAAGTATTAGGCTCCTTAACCTTGGCACAGGTTTTGGTAGGGCAAGGTTTAGTGAGGGTTGTGAGAAGTCATTGTATGAGATCACTACCATTGTTGGCTAAGTCAACATGTTCCCCATTTGTTCCTTCTGAGGGTGGGCTGTCACCATCAGGGTCATTGGGATCCCCCAGATTACTGGGACTACCTTCAGGGACATTGGCTGAGGAATCTTCACCTTGGAGTTGTAATTAAGAGGCTTGTCTTCCCTACCCTTGCCCTTGTCAGCTGGGGCATTGGCAGGTTTGGCGGATTTGGACAGAGGGTTTGGAGGGCTTTCAGGTTGCTTGGAAAGATAGCATTGTCCCAAGATGTGCTGAAGCATAACACTTCTAGCACAGGTGGTTAGGGACATAGTTAGGTTAGCACAATGTGAAGGTTTGAGTCAGAAATACTGTTAATACTGTGGCCTTGGTATGGGACCTTGGGGTGAGCTTGTACCAAGGATGGTAGGGGTAGGGGCAAGGCTTCAGCTTATGTACTGTGCCATCCACTATTGTGCATGCCCTTTATTTTGGAGTGAGGTTTGGGTAAGAGGAGAGCAAGGAAACAAGAGGGAGAAGTTATTACAAACTACTAAGGGATTTCAGGGGATATCTAAGTTAATTTCTGACTAAAGAACAAGTAAATACAGATGAGATTTATATACAAGTGATGAGGGGTAGGGTCAGTGAAGGAAAATTGAATAACACATATCCAAAAGCTTCAAACTCTGCAAGGGTCTTCAAAAACTTCAAGCTCCACATGCATCTATTTCATCTCAGCCTATTCCATCATCTCAGTTCAGCCCTGCCAGACAATGCAGCCATACCCCATCAATTATCAGTTCATTATTATCCCCATGCTGTCCATCAATGCAGCTTCAGACTCTATTCCCCTTCAGACCTTTGAGTCTCCAACATTGCCTTCACTATCATGATGGTCACTTTATTCAGAAGATATTTGAAGACATACTGAGCTACACCATATGCTTCACCCCAGTCACCTAAAGCAGCATGGCTATCAACAAAGAAGTCATATCTCTATACTTCAAAATCATATGCCATTGGAGATTCTGTATTTTTCTAAGACAACACACAGCCATTCACATTCCTTGGATATATGGACAAGGTCATTCACAATGAAGGGAAGAATATGAGGCAGAATTCCAGGCTCCATACCTAACAAACCCTCCCACATTGATCTGTCTCAACCTTTATCATAGAGTTCCTTGAGACCATATACAACTATCCCCCCCCTCACATTTTATCATGGGATCAAGGAGAAATTTAGGAGCTATTTCTGTTGCCAATTTGTCACCCTCTTTATCATGACCCAATTGTGCCAACTAATATCCTGACTCATCTCAGAAATGGTGGACAATTTGTATGACTATGATTGGTGGATATTTATAGTGTACTTGTTATGACTTACTTTGTTCCTGAATGACTCACCTTGTTTCTATTTTAGTTAGTCTTTTCTTGTTATGACTCATATTTGTTCTATTTTTGGATCTTTTATCACTCATTCACCATACTTTATCCCTATCTGACACATTTTTGCTTACTTTTGCTATTGTAATTTCTCCTTTGTTTCCCCTTTTGTACTTTGTGTTCTTGCCATGACTCATACTGACTCAGACTGCTTGCTCATCATATGACTCAACCCATCCCAGTGTATGTGTTAGATCCCTGAGATCTAACACCAAAGCTCCAAACCTTCAGACCTCTGAAATCCAAAGTAACTATTATATTCCGTTTTAGTTCTTATTGTATGCCCCTTAAGGTACAACCCTCATTCACAGCCCAAAGTAGAATACTTGTACCTTGGTCAATCTGAACCTCCAACCCTATTCCAAACTCTGATTATTATTTGACTCTTATATCTTTCTTGTTCTATGTTTATGTCTTTCTTGTTACATGTTCTTAGGGTACAATTAAGATACAAGGTATTAATAGTCCTCCAATCTTGTATCTATTCTTTAGTTTGAATATCAGCTTATTTCCCATTACCAACCTCCAGTCTTTCTTGCATCACTATCTCCGTAGTTAGATACTATTAGTGATACCTCCAAGTCCGAACCTCTGGACAACCTCTGACACCCTGATCTCCAAAATTAGGGACCGAACGATAGTAGGTGATGCAACCTATAAGTCAAAGCCAAGTCCCTACCCCCCTCGTATTGCTTCAAAGTCTGACCTCCAAACCTCTGACCTCTGAAGTTCCAGGTAACGTCTGTGAACTTAACAGTATATTTGAACTCACCACCTTTATCATTCATGCCTCCCTGAGCTGTTACTAGAAATATGGCCTGAGCTGGTCTCTCCGCATTTGATGAACCTTCACCATGGGCTAGGCATGCCTCCATTGAAGAAATCCAGTATCCCAACAAGGAATGCAACATACTTGCCAATCCCTGACAAATCCTTTCAACTGAGGACAAGATAACTTGGACAATGGAGATGAACCCTCAAACTTGGCAGAAGCCATCGCTATGTTGGTCAAGAACCTCTTGGCCCTCAAGAAATCCTCTGTCTGGATGAAAGTCTGAGAACTGGAACCCTGTGACAGAGCTGATACTCGCAAGCTCTAACCTTTTCTGATTCAGTGTTACCTGAATTTTTGTGATAGATCAGAAGCTTTCTCCAATGATACTGCCAAAGTAACCTATGTGTTATTGTATCTCAAGGGGATAGCACTCAACTGGTTCAAACTGGGGATAATCTCCCCTAACCAACCCCCAACTTGGCTCACTGACTGGGCTGAGTTTGACTCTGAACTCCAAACCAACTTTGGACCTCACAACCCCGAAGCTGAAGCTGAGGTCAAACTCAAAAACCTCCAAATGCATGACAACCAATAAGTCACCAAATACCTCGTTGACTTCAACTGACATGCCACTAGGGTCCAATGAGTAATGCTGCCTTATGCTGACAACTCTACAATGGACTCCTGGCCCGAATCAAGGACAAAGTCTTCCAAATAGGTAAACACAATACCCTTACCACACTCTGAACTATGGTGCAAACCATTGATGCCCACTACTGGGAGTGACATTCTGAAATCACTCAGGAAGCCACAACCACCAAGTCCAATGACTGACCCTACAAAGGGAAGGCCACAGCAAACCCTACTCTGAATACTGACAAGAGGCCTCTGAATACTCTGAAGGCAGGAAACTCTGGTAATCAGTCTGGAGCCTCCAGATCCTCCAGACAACCATGATGAACTCCTGACCTCACCTCAAAGCTCAGTAAGGATGGCAAGTTGACAACTTAAGAATAACAATGCCGTCTCAACAACAACTTGTGTCTGTTCTGTGGAAGGACCAGACACATGGCTAAGGAATGCTCCTGAGCATCTGCCGCCACTGTGAAGGCATGTGCTGCCTCAACTGCCAAGGCAACCAAGAAGATGACTTTCAACACTAAGTTCATGCTGGAGTCAAAAATTCTTGAGCAGCCCTTTGAACCTCATGCTGAAGGAGGACTGCATTGTAACTCCCAGTGTGACCCTAGTAGTACAACTCAATGCATCTGCTCTTTTTAGTCCAAACTCCTTGACACTTCGCTTAACCTCTGACCTCATTCCAAACACTCCATTTTTGACCCTGGTTGACTCCAGCTCAACACACAGTTTTCTTGAATCTGCCTTCATCTTGGAACACAAGCTCTGAGCATATGACATCACTCCAATCCTGCTCTGACTCTTTGATAGTACAACCAACAACATCATCCATCAAGCTGTCAACCTTCCAATCTGTTTTCCTTCCGGGGAACAACACTCCATGATGTTCTACGTCACTTCATTGGATTCCAGCTGTTCTGCAGTACTAGGACACAACTGGCTCACCTGCTGAAGGAAAATCAAATGACACATATATAAAAGCTTCAAACTCCGAGGAGTCTTTAAAAACTCTAAGCTTCACACGCATCTATTTCATCTCAGCTTATTCCATCATCTCAGTTTAGCCCAGCCAGACAACACAGCCCTACCCATTGATTATCAGTTCATTGTTATCCCCATGCCGGCCATCAACAATGCACTATTCCCCTTCAGACCTTTGAGTCCCCAACATCGCCCTCATTATCACAATGGTCACTTGATGTCAGGGTTCACTCATTCCTTTTCTTTTCTTTTCTTTTCTTTTCTTTTCCATTACATTACTGTCATCTCACCACTAGTCTATCATGTCTAACTCCCATTCCCACTCTTTTCCCATTGCATTTACCGTTTAACAAGTTACAGTAGAATATCCTTTAATTATGTAATCGTCACGCTGATAGTTAGGTTCTGTTCCAGCACAGTGATTTCCTTGTCTTGATCTCTGAGGAACTCACTGCACTAGGTAAAGTAGATAATCTCTTCCACTATTATACATCCCACTGAGGAACTCACTGCACTAGTACTACTCTCACTTTCTAAGTTTTCTATAAATAAACTTCGAAGGTCATCCATGGTCGCTCACACCAGTTTGCCCTCACAGAAGATCAAGACCCTTTATCCTCCTTCCTGCTTCCACGCATCATCCCTTGCATACCTCGGACAATGGCCGATCAGATCCCAGCAGTGTACTGGGATTCCCTGGGACCACATGGTGTGATCCTCCATGCAATGTTTGAGAATAAGACAGCGCAGCTCCAGCAGCTCCAACAGCAGACTCAACACATGCAAGCTAACTTCGTGAACATGGCTACAGCTACAGCTGCATCTGCTGCATGGAATATTGTTGTGCTGCCACCATCTAATGTAACAATGTCTTCTCAAACAATTAAGGCAGCGGAACCGGAGAAATTCAATGGAGATCATATAAAGACAGAGGAGTTTGTCAGAGCGGTCAGACTTGCCATTGCTATACAGCCATATGCTTTCCCAAATGAGAGAACAAAGATCCTCTACACCCTCTCATTTGTATTGGGCAGATCTGCAGAGGTATGGGCAAACAACATCACTAACATGATGATCCAGGGAGCCAAACCTGTGAAGACACTCAAGGAACTCATCAGAAATCTCGAAGAGACCTTTGGTAACCCAGATCGTGTAAGGATGCTGCGTACCAAACTGTATGAACTCAAGATGATGGGAGGCATGTCAGCCGATGAGTACACGGTGTTATTTGATATGTTTGTAGGACATATCGGCTTCAATAAAGAGGCACTTGAAGATGCCTATACTCAAGGCCTCCCGAGTGCGATCCTCGATAAGATCCACACACAACTGATGCTGCCCAAGGACCTCAAAGCATGGAAGGAAACAGTGCGTCAGATCGATTGCAATCATTGATGCCTGTTAGAACTCAAAAAGGAACAAAATGCATATGTACCTTCTCAAAATATGACACCCCAAACGCCAGTCCCTGTCAATACAATTGCCCCTCCCATTGTACCTATAGCACCACCCTCCAAACCATCCTCTCCATACATGCCAATGGACATTGATGCGAACCGGCATCATCCTGAGATGCAGACATGTTATAATTGTGGCAAACTAGGCCACATTTCTCCAAACTGCCTGGAGTCTTGTAAGGAGCATGTGCATGCGGGTTTCACCCAAGATGTCATGAGAGACATGGTGACAGAATCAGTTGCAGCGGTGCTGAGTGTGCATGGTTTTGGGAACAAGAGTGATGAATCAGCTCCTGTAAAGGAAGGCAACCTGGATTTTTAAAAAGGTCAACAGTGGTGGACATGCCCTGTTTGACAGACCAAATTTCAGTATTGGAAAATTGTACAGTAAAACCTGTGGCTCATATACAGCCCCTCCCCATCCACTCAAGTGACCAAACTGAAGTTAATCCCATCATGTCTTCAAGTTCCCAAACAACTCTTCAATCCCAAAAGGATCTGGATTACAGAGCCTATGTGTGCTCCATTGATATGCACAGGTGTACCAAAATGTCTCTGAAATTCCAAACTACAGACACTGGATGTGTACTAGCAGTTGACTCCCTACTGGATAGTGGAGTAACAGGGGGATTTATTGATACTGAGTTTGTAAGGACAGAAAAGCTTAAAACTCGGCCACTCCCACGTGCAATACCAGTTTACAACATTGATGGTACCCCAAATGAAGCAGGTTCCATCAAGGAAGAAGTTGATTTAATCTGCACTTTTGGGGATCATACAGAGCATGCTACCTTTGCAGTGACAAATCTAAGCCATATTGCCATGATCCTTGGCCACACCTGGCTTGTGGAACACAATCCAGAGATAAATTGGTGCACTGGTGAAGTCAATATGACTTGATTTCCAAACTCTTGTAGTCAATTTAAGAATGACAAAGACCTAAGACACTCAGAAGGGTACAAAGAGAAGACTGAGCAAAAGGACAATTCAATGGCACAGTCAGACCAGCCCCCTAACCTGATAGAGTCTAGTGATCGAATATTTGCAGTATGGACAGAGGAAGACACAGAGACAATTGGTACAACCTCTACTATTTCACAGCAATTAGCCCAACAGGCAACAGAGTTTACTCTAATTAAATCTTTTGAATATCTTGTTCCAAAGCCTTATCAGGAGTTCAAAGATGTTTTCTCAAAAGAGTCTTTTGATCAACTTCCTTTACGCAAGCCTTGGGACCATGCTATTGAACTAGTTCAAGGTGCCCAGCCCTTCACTACTAAAATTTATCCAGTAGCACCCAGTGAGCAGAAGGAACTTGATACTTTCCTTGAAGAAAACTTGAAAAGTCAACATATATGTCCATCCAAATCACCTATGGCATCCCCAGTCTTTTTTATAAAAAAGAAGGATGGGAGTCTGAGACTGGTCCAAGACTATAGGAAACTCAATGATATCACAATAAAAAATGCCTATCGATTACCACTGGTACCTGATATTATGAACAAGATCTCTATGGCAAATGCAAAGTACTTCACTAAGCTAGATGTATGATGGGGATATAACAATGTATGCATAAAAGAGGGTGATGAATGGAAAGCAGCCTTTCGTATGAACAGGGGCCTGTATGAACCCCTAGTCATGTTCTTTGGCCTTATGAATAGCCCAGCAACCTTTCAAACAATGATGAATGACCTATCCAAGGAACTCATTGACCATGGGGTTGTTGTAGTATACATGGATGATATCCTCATATTCACAGAGACATTACAGCAACATCGTGACATTGTACGACGTGTATTGGAGATCCTCCATGCTCATAATCTCTTCCTAAAACCAGAGAAGTGTCTGTTTGAAAGACTTGAGATTGAGTATCTTGGGCTCATTCTTTCACAAGGTCAGGTAGCCATGGACCCAGTAAAAGTAGCAGGGGTACGTGACTGGCCAACCCCCTGCAACATCTCTGAAGTTCGTTCTTTCCTGGGATTCATCAACTTTTACCACAGGTTTATATATGGATTCTCCCATGTTGCTAATCCCCTAAACCAGTTAACCAGACAAGGTGTGACATGGTCATGGGAGCCACAAGGGCCAGAACAGCAAGCCTTTGAAAGGCTTAAACAACTTGTTACATCTACCCCAATCCTAGTACTCCCTGACCATACCAAACACTTCCATTTGGAAACAGATGCATCAGCATACACCACAGGTGCAGTGCTATCACAGCTGTGTGATGATGGCAAATGGAGACCAATAGGTTTTATGTCAAAAGGACTATCAGATGCTGAACAAAATTATGCCATTCATGATAAAGAGCTTCTGTCCGTCATACATGGTCTAGAAGAGTGGTGCCATGTATTAGAAGGCACCACCTACCAGATTGAGATCCTAAATGATCACCAAAATTTGACATATTTTCAGAATGCACAAAATCTGAACAGTCACCAAGCCCGCTGGTCACTGTACCTTTCATGCTTTCATTTTCAATTGATCCACCGCCCAGATCATCATTCTGCAAAGCCTGATGCTTTATCACATCAGGCTGATCATAAGAAGGGAGAAGATGATAACCAAAATCATACTGTCTTGGGCCCAGAACTGTTTGATATAAATGCAACCACAGAAGGAACATCCATCATCATTGGGAAAGAGGAGGGATTCCTAGACAGAGTGAGAAGGTGCACAGACAAGGATGAACAAGTTGTAAAGGCTCTCAAGGAACTTGGCACCTCCCATGATCTTCACAAAAGAGATTGGTCAGAGGAAAAGGGACTAATCCTCTACTGAGGCAAGATCTATGTTCCAAGAGACCCTAATTTACGACATGATATTGTCAAAGCACACCATGACACTCCAATCTCAGGTCATCTGGGACACCGGAAAACAACTGAAGAGGTATCACGTAGCTATTGGTGGCCAGGTATTGGTTGCTATATTGCAAAATATGTGAAAACCTGTGATCTATACAATCGGACAAAGATCTTCCCAGCATCCCCAATGGGTAAGCTTCTACCAAATCATATCCCAGATTGTAGGTGGCAGATCATATCAGTAGATCTCATAGTAGAATTACCTATGAGCCAAGGACACAATGCAATTTTTGTAGTAGTAGACTGGCTATCCAAGCGGGCTCATGTGATCCCTACCACATCTGATGTGAATTCAGTGGGAATTTCCAGACTCTTCCAAGATCATATATGGAAACTACATGGTCTACCTGAAGTAGTAATTAGTGATTGGGGAACTCAGTTTATCTCCCAGTTCATGCATGAACTGAATAAACTTCTAGGAGTCAAAATTATGGTGTCAACTGCATACCATCCCCAAACTGATGGCCAAACAGAACATGTCAACCAGGAGATTGAACAGTTCTTAAGACTGTTCATAAACCAATGCCAAGATGACTGGATTGATTGGATCTCATTGGCTGAATTTGCCTACAATAATTGAATTCACTCCTCTACACAAACATCTCCGTTCTTGCTTGATACTGGCCAACACCCCAGACTAGGTGTTGAACCAGTTTGAGAGACCAGGTTAGAGGCCTTACATGAATTCACTGAAAGGATGGATACGGCCAACAGAGAAGCATGCTCTGCCTTAGTTAAGGCAGTGGATGACATGGCACACTTCTATGATGCCCATCATCAGGATGCTCCAACCTATAGAGTGGGTGATAAGGTGTGGCTAAATGCACAGAATATTGCAATGACATGCCCCATGAAGAAATTAGATCACAGATGGCTAGGTCCTTATAAAGTCAATAAAGTAATCTCACGTAATGCTTATGGACTTCAATTGCCTTCATCTTTTGGGCAGACACATCTGGTGTTCTCAGTTGTTCTACTACATCCATATGAAGGGAGTAATATCCCTGGATGCAAGATCGTCACCCCTTCACCCCCTATCATTAGAGATGGAGTCGGTGAGTATGAAGTGGAGAAGATCCTTGATAGTAGGATTTTCTATGGGAGATTAGAATATCTGATATGCTGGAAGGGTTATGGTGCCGCTGATGACCTTTGGTGCCTTGCCAAAGATGTTAAGCGATCAAAAAGGCTTATAGCTGAATTTCATAGACGTAATCCAGAAGTGCCAAGGGAAATATAAGAGATCTACCTTGAACATACGTCTTCCCAGTACTACCACTCTACAGTCTTTAATCTCTGACACTCATGGCACCAGAGCACATCTCCCTATACTGTCTGGACTCTAACTTCACCTCAACATGGTCACTTAATACAGAGGACTACAACTGATACACACACAATACTCATTCATCTTCCCCTTTCCCATGAGCTTGGTTTGCCCAAATTCATTGTAACCGTATCTCTCATCAGCCATACATATTAGGCGACCCTATCTTATTTGGAGATGCAGTTGAGGGTTACACATTTGAGGGATTTATGGGCAGTGTCTCACGTACACACAATGGAAGGGAGGTTCATGAAGCCTTATTTTGAGCTCCAAACCCCACCTATCCTCCCATTGATATCCCTCTCCAACTTCATCGCAATCTCAATGGAGGACAGATTCCAACCCCTCCCAAATTTGGAATTGGCCAACAAATACTTGCTTGACTTTATACACTGAGAATTCTCTTGGGCTTGGACTTCCACAACATCAGGCAGGTAAGCATTTTTGCAATTGCAGTATTTGGACAGTGATGCACGAGATTTCACCACCTGCAACCTAATAGACCACCTGCAGTAAGTAAAATGGACTGGAACTCCCCAATAAAATTCACTCACCACATAGCACACATTATTGCCAAAAAATCAAATATTTGGCTGGATACCTTGAGCACTGGCATATCCCAAAGCTTAAGAAGGATGCCAGCAATTCCAAAGCATTCAGAAACAGCTATAGTCAGCATGGGAGGAAAGTCCATGAATTTTTGGGAATTAAACGACATGGCAATGGTGAGGACCATCTCAACAACAACACCAAAATGTGGCCTAAACCCTCCAAATGGCCACAGCGAGGCTTGTTCCTATGGCAGTCCATTTGCACAAAAATGCAGCGCATGTGCCCAGAGTGGTTCCGTGTGCTGTGAATTAGTACCTTGTGAGCACACACAATAAATGCAATCTATGCATGCACATTCTGACATGTACTTAGATATAATGACATGAGCAAAGCAAAACCAATATATTTTTGATTTTTATGTGAGTGCATGTGTGCACTCACATACAACAAACCATTGGTAGTAAGAGATGTGGTATGTAGAACAATTTGAAAATAAAGTAGATCAACTATAGCCACATACTATTTTCTAACAAGTACACAAAAAATAAGACCATCACTTTAGGAAAGCAACGATCCTTCATACTCCCTGATCTGCTTCAAGGCATCCACTTTCATGTCATCCTCAGCCTCAAATACCCACTGTTTTTTAATGACCTCCACAGCCTTCAGTCAACATGCAGTAGTTACGCCAGTTAGAGGCATCATCTCAAGCTTTGCTATCATTTCTGTAGGCAACGATGGGTATTCAGGATGAAGATACAGTAGTGCTGTGCTAACCCATTCCACCACACAGCTTCCCAGTTGGACTGGCATCCAGTAATGGGCTTCTTGCAAGAAGGGTCATGGGCCATAAATTTTAGCAGATTAAAAGCAATAAGCAATCAGTGGGTATGGATGGCCACTTGGGTAGATGTGATTATATGGTTGATAGGATGGCGTATGAGCTTAACATGCTCATATGGAATACAGTTAGCGGGCATCACTAGTAGTTCATTGAATGCAGGTTCCATCCAGTCAGAAATATGAAATCTGAGGGCCAGGGAAAGTCTGACACAGGGGGATAGTTTCAGGCCAGGGTTTGCCAAGGCTTGAATGGCAAAGGTACATGCAAAGTCCATTTCAAGAAATGTGGAAAGCTCAAGGATATTTTTTAGTGCTTCAATATCTAGCATTTGAACAGGTACTTTGAATCTGACATTATCATGAGTGAGTGTGCAATGCAAATAGTATTGTACTTACCTATAAAACCAGCACAGAAGGTTGTCAAACTTGGAGACTGTGAATGGCTCTTGCAGACAAATGGGATTTTCATCAGACTTTCCCTCTTTGGTACACCCTTCTCCCTTGTCCAGGGGTAAGGCTAACATGTTGGATAATACGATGGATGAGGGCAGAAGGAGTGAGGTATGAAGTTTGTAAAGGGTATTCTCAATCTATCAGACCCAGTTGTCATACATGATGTCAGTATGGCATGAATAGAATACATACCAGGAAATTTATCAATCCACCGTCAAAATGGTATATTGCATGTCTAGTAATGACCATCTTGAGAGTACTCCTCACTGATTGTCACTGGTTACTGATTTCTCTTTCGGTGGAGTGATGACAGCTGGAAAGGAAGATTCTGGCAAGTCACACATCCGTCTCAGATAACTCTGATGTTTGTGATGCCATTAGAGCTTCTGCTGGAGTTTCCAGCTATCCCTGGGCCAGGACCTCCCCATAGTATACAGAGAACTTACCAGATTATCTCAGATACCTATAAAAATTCATTATGTCTACTCAGACAGGAAGACAGTGACCCATTACACCTATGTTTCCACATTGGGTGACTACAGGATAGGATTCTTGTTTTGGAACTGTTGAACTAAACTCTAAACTGTGGTGTTAATCACAATTATAAAGTTCAATCAAAAGATTTGAC
>QFFB01006347.1:1667-18456 GCA_003316465.1 Ramaria cf. rubripermanens
AGCGTCGGTTTGGTTCCGAGGCGTCTGGGGCGAAAGCGTATAACCATGTTGAATTGAGACAGGTATTTGGACCATCGGACTTGTTGTTGTGTGAGGAGCTTCGTCGTGGAAAAGTATTCCAAGTTCTTGTGATCAGTGACAACGTTGATTGGGTTCGGAGATCCTTCAAGGTAGTGTCGCCAGACTTTAAATGCTTCAAAGATTGCCATTAGTTCCTTATCATGGACATCGTAATTTCATTCTGCGGAGGAAAAGGTCCGAGAGTGGAATGCAATCGGATGTACTTCATTATCGTCCGGAGACATTATTGAGAGGATGGCAGCGAGAGCGTAGTCCGAGGCATCAGTTTCAAGGATGAGAGGAGCTTCAGTTATCCAATGCTAAAGGATCGGAGCGGTGGTGAAAGCCTTCTTGAGTGCATTGAATGATTCTCAGCATTCTTCGGAGAAGACCCATGGAGCATCTTTCCGGGTGAGACATGTCAGTGGAACTACTAGGTCGGAATAGTTGAAGATGAAACGCCTATAGAAGTTGGCAAATCCGAGGAAGGACTGGATGTCCTTGACCTTTCTCGGTTCTGGCCAATCTTGGATGACTTGCACCTTCACGGAGTCCATCGTGAGTCCATTCGGAGACATAATGTATCCGAGGTACTCCACGGTGTCCGCGTGGAAAAGGCACTTGTCAGCGCGGGCGTACAGGTTGTGTTGTCGGAGCCTTCGGAGTACTTCTCAGACATGCTTTCGGTGCTGCTCCGGGTCGTCGGAGTAGATGAGGATGTTGTCCAGGTATACTAGAACGCATACATCCAACATGTCAGCAAAGATGTCATTTATAAAACGTTGAAAAGCGGCGGGTCCATTGGTAAGTCCAAAAGGCATAACACGCCATTCGAATGATCCGTATTGAGTTCAGAATGCAGTTTTCCATTCATCACCCTCGCGGATTCGGACAAGGTGATAGGCACGTCGGAGGTCGATTGTAGTATAGATATGGGCCTTGCGTGGTGTATCTAGAAGGTCGGAGATGCGAGGTAAAGGGTATCGGTCTTTCTTGGTGATTCGGTTGAGGCCTCAGAAGTCAACGCATAGGTGGAGCGAGCCGTCCTTTTTCTTGGCAAAGACTACCGGAGCACCACACAGAGACCGAGTGGGGCGGATGAAATCCTGGGTTAGATGTTCTTCCAGGAATTCTCAGAGGGTCTCGAGTTCTTTCTGGGAGAGGGAATAGATCGGACCGAATGGTAGGGTCGTTCCTTCTTCCAGTTCGATCTTGAGGTTGTAAGGCCGATGGGATGCAAGTTTGTCAGCCTTGGCCTTGCTGAAGACATCTGTATATTCACGGTACTCTTCCGGGACACCACTCATATCAACCAGAGTTTCGTCTGAGTCGAGCTTGTCTGGCCTTGAGACAAGGAGCTGGAATGTTTGCGTGTCTTCCATTCTGGATATGTGGGCAAATGCTGCAGCGTTGATCATAGCGATCTTTGGTGAAGGAAAATCGAACGAAACACATCTAAAAGCTTCAAACTCCGAGGAGCATTTAAAAACTCCAAGCTCCACATGCGTCTATTTCATCTCAGCTTATTCCATCATCTCAGTTCAGCCCAGCCAGTCAACTCAGCCATAGCCCATCAATTATCAGTTCATTGTTATCCCCATGCCATCAATCAACAACACAGCTTCAAACTCTATTCCCCTTTAGACCATTGACTCCTCAACATCGCCCTCACTATCACGATGGTCACTCGATTCGGAAGATATTCAAAGACACACCGAGCTTCATCATATGCTTTACCCCCAGTCACTTAAAGCAGCACGGCTCTCAACAAAGAAGTCACATCCCTATATTCCAAAATCATATGCCATTGGAGATTCAGTGTATTTCCAAGACGACGCGCAGCCATTTACGTTCCTTGGATACACGGGCAAGATTGTTCACAATGAAGGAAGGGAAGAATACAAGGCAGAATTCAGGGCTCCATACCCCACCAACCCTCCCACTTCAATCCGACTCAACCTTCATCATAGAGCTGCTCGAGACCATATACAACTGTCTCCCCCTCGCGTTCTATCATGGGAGTGGATCAAGGAGAAGCTCAGGAGTTATTTCTGTTGATGATTTGTCACCCTCACTCTTATGACTCAATTGCACTGACTAATGCCATGACTCATCTCGGAGAAAGTGGACCATTTGTACGATTACGATTGGTGGCTATTTATAGTGCTCTTGTTATGACTCACTTTGTTTCAGAATGACTCACCTTGTTTCTATTTTAGTTAGTCTTTTCTCGTCATGACTCATACTTGTTCTATTTTTGGATCTTTTATTACTCATTCTCCATACTTTACCCCTATCTGACTCATTCTTGCTTACTTTTGCTATTGTAATTTCTCCTTTGTTTCCCCTTTTGTGTTTTGTGTTCTCGCCATTACTCATCCTGACTCAGACCTGCTTGCTCATCATATGACTCACCCATCACAGTGCATGACATCATTGTAGCTTGGGGATGTGTATATAAAGGGCTCGGTCTCTCAGTGTAATAAACAAGTCAACTTCAGTTCTCAAGTCAAGTCTCTCTTAAGTCTTACACTCAAGTCCAAGTCAAGTCCCAAGTTTAGGGCACAAGTCGAAGCTTTGTCACAGGATATAGCCGCGCATACGTCACACGTCACACGTCACAAGTTCTACATCATACGTCACAAGTTGCAGGGCAATCATCACAAGAAGTCACCTGCGTTATATCCAAGAAGAACAGGTTGTATGACTCGTTCTCTGCACCAGTCACCCACAGTAGTAGTCTCTTTGCCCACAAACAACTGCATTATAGACCATCCGGGTATAAGGACCGTTGCGTGCAGGCTAATAGGTATTATTCCTGTTAGTGCATCTTTAACGGTGCAAAGTAGTTTACAGAACTCCATGGCGAGGAGGACGCACGTTTCACTCCTGACTTTCTGAAAAACCCTCCTTCTCCAGCAACTTCAGGACCTCTGCCTTTTGCTCACTGGTCCATCCCTCCACCAGTGTTCGGAATTTCTGGATGCCTCGAGGTTTGGGGCAGTTTTGGGAGATGTGCCCTTTTTCGTTGCAGTTGAAGCATGTTAGCACCCATGCTGGTCTTCCCCGGGAAGTGTCAACATCCATCGGTTGTGGTCCTGAAGTTGGAGGTTGCGGAGGCACTTGTTGCGATGCGGATGGCTGTGGAGTGACACGTGGCATATTGGGGTTCCTGGGTTGCCATGGTCTCGACCCCACTGGTTCGCTTCTGAGGGCTTGGTACTCATGAAGATGGCTGTCAAACCACAGGGCATATGTTTGCCACTGGTCATATGTGGTCAGGATGGTCTCTAGTGTATAGATCCACTCTAGGACTTGTGATGATAGGTTTCTTTTAAGCAACACAATATACCCCTCATCGTTGTACCCTGCCAATGACTTGTGTTCTTCAAACTCTACGAGAACTCTGGAGCCGGCCTTGTTCCTTGCCTTAACTGCTCGAGTTTTCACTGGGATGCCTCCCTTTTGTTTGGGTCATGGAAGGCCGTTATGAGCTCTGCGCAGAATGTATCCCAGTCCTCGTAGGAGCATGTTCCAGCCTCCAATTCTCCTGTTACATGGCTTGCCCATTGAGCAGCAAACTTGGCCTTCATGTATGACAATGCGAAGCGGATCTTGCGCATGTGGTCCATACCAAAGTAGGCCACATCTTCCTCAAAGTTCAGATAGAGTTCCTGGAGGAAGATGTTGAGTTTTTCGGATGACCCATCAAATGGCTCCGGTTTTGCGATTCTACCCTTTGCTGAGGCACTTCCGCCTGCAACCGTTGGTTCTGTGGATTGGAATGTAGCAAGCTGTTGAGTGAACTGCTGCGATTGGTTGTTGACAAGTGTAGTGAGGTCGGCGTTGTTCTGCTGCAGACCTGCGAGGATTTGTTATAAGAGGTTAACATCCATTATGGAATAGGATAGGTGTTAGTCTTGAGCTAATGTCAGCCACAACACTAAAGGCAAGGCTAGAGAGATCAAGAGGTTGAGCAGAAAGACTTGTCGGTGTATTGACCAGCTCAAGACTGAGCTTCTACCATTACATAAACTGTACATATGAAGTGTGTCAGAGTGTGAAAGTAGTAGGGATGCAAGTAAAAGGAATAAATAAAAGTCTATGACATGAACCATCAAACTGATTGGGTTCCTGAAGTTTAGCTTTCGAGGGTTCTTGCTTGCCTTCATTTATGGTGTTGGCAAGCCTAGTCATTGCATTAAAAAACACCATGACAGGCTCTTGGTCTGGGGGTGCAGGACCTTCCCTGGGATTAGGGTCAGGTGGGGGGGTCATTGTCCATGCCTTTGGCAGTGCTGTCATCAGGATCAGAGGGATCGTCCAGGTCACCATCTCCAGGGTTCCGGGATGCTTCCAAATGTCCTTGCGGCTCCTTAGAGCCCTCATCTACTATATCTTTGATGTGGCCTCAGGGAGCGATTTGACATGCTGGGCCTGGCAATGGATTCTGATAATGATTATGGAACGGGGGGTTTTCCTGGAGTGGAATGGATTCTGTTCTGGCTCTGCAAGACTGGATGGTTGGAGTCAGTCTGGTAGCATTGCATACTGAGGATCTGGTCGTGATGGGCATAATGTAACAGCTGAACGTAGGAGTTCTGATATACTGTTAAGGTGTGTACTGACGGGTGGTACCAAGATACTCGGCCAAAGGCTGAGCGAGGCTGGGTCAGGGGAACTTGGCTTCAACTTATGAGTGTTGCACCCATGTGGCTGTTGGTCCCTGTATTTTGGACCGGGGACCCAAAGGCCGTTTCACAGAGTAGTGTGTAGGCTTAGGGGGGATACTTTGTTGATATCAGGACTAGCATACATGTGGAGAGTAAACTTTTATACTAGTGTGAGGGTATGGGGATTGGGGAGGGAGTGACCAAGGGGTCATGTGATACAGGCAGGGTAGAATGTACTAACAATAAAATGAGTAAGTATAACACATTGTAAACAAGGTGTGACCAAGTGTGACTGAAACACACTGAGGCCGGAGGCCTGAGGTATGTGGTCCAAAGTCCCAAGGTATGCTGAGATCCAAGGTGGACGGGGATCTAACACCAGATCATATTGATAGGCATATTATGAGACAACTAAGGGACCTGATTATAATAATGAGAAGATACCAAATTACATAACTATTACCCAAAGACAAGAACTATGCATGCAGGAACACTGCATATCCAAGTGAAGTTGGGTTGACAGAACCCTCCCTCCTTTCAGTATTGATAAGTGTATTATATCATACTCATGATAAGATACCAAATTACATAACATTATCCAGGCATGACAAAGTTGAAGTTGGGTCGACAGAACCCTCCTTTCAGTCGGAGTCGGAGCTTCGAAGATAAGAATGTTCATTCAAACTCCGCAATGATTCCTGCCACGTACGTTAAGTAAACCTAGGGACGAGCTAGCAGCAAGGTAAACCTACAACATGCCCTTAAGCGTGAGCGATCACAACATGCTTTCTTTAATATGCAGAGACTCACCTTCCAGCATTGTAGAATTCTGACAAAAAGCGCATTAGAAACGCCCTCGACATCCTCGAAGGCAAGAATCTCCAGTTTGATTGGAGTGTCAACTGGCTCAGCGTGCATGATGGCAACACGTCGCAACTTGGTGGGCTCAAACCAGGCTGTCGCCAAGATAGCGCGGACCCACGTTTGTACTGGGTTGGAATATTCAATATTGCAAACAAGAGGATTCAGCCGCCTCCGCTTGTTCAAGCGTCGTTTGCGACAGCACCTAATACTGCCACCGCGGTGGAGGCATTGAGGACTGCTGTGGACGTAAGGACACCGATGAAATCTTCTTGTGTGTACACCTTGATGGAAAATTTACAGGAGGCCTAGAGAATCGAAATATGACATCTGTGAGTGAACTTTGAGACCGAGAGGATAGAACCCGAGTGAATGAAACGATGGATACGCTACGCCTGTGTACAATAGGATTTGAAAGCCTTGTCTTGCGAATGTCATTTGTAACCACCTGAAAAATTCTAAGTCTAATTGTGCGTGTGATGGCCATTGCTTATTTGAGTCAAATCACCTAAATGGCTAGGCGCGAACGCATCCAAGAAAAAGTATCGAGGCCAAACCGTAATGGATGAAGTGGAAAACAAGAAGAGGCCTAACTACTCGACGGCATCATACAGCGCATTAAAACTCCTATGGGGGAAGATACCACATATATGAGCGAGGCTGCGAATGGCCTTACAAAGCGAGTGGTCGACAAAATTCCAAAAGTTGGGAATGGGTGCGGGACAACAAAAGAAATAGAATGGTCCTAGCGAGGCCAAGCCGCAAGGCGGAGCACTACGCGGTGTTTATACAGAGAGAGGAGCAGGAGCATTGACGCGGGTAAAATCGTAGTACGATCGACGTGGCGACGGCTCTAAATTACTCCGATTCATGTCACGTGACGGAAGGCTCCATGACTATATCCCACTCTCTACCAAATGCTGAAGACTTATTCCCCGCAGGCTCTGAGCTGTCGTTATGCCTTAGCGACGGCCGCGCCAGTTCTGTTCATATTATAAAACCTTACACACCTTTTACTAAAGCTCAAGTCTTCCTCGTTCAAAGTGACAAAAGCCATAACCTTCCGTCCAAGTTGATCCTTAAAGTCTACGACCCTCGCTTCCTCAACGACCGTTTCCCTCCAGTACCCTCGGTGCTTCCTCACCCTTGGACCCTCGATGCAGAATCACTCGCTGCTCAATATAGAACACAAGTCATTTTGGGGGAACGCGCAGACGACTTTCGCGAAGATTTATTGTACGACGAGACAGAAGCAGACCCTTGGCTTTGGGAGGAACATTTCTATCGTCAATTGATGGAGTGTTTCCGCTCAGAAGTAGATGCGTATTCACGCTTGAAGACACTCCAGGGTCACACTATTCCAAAGTTCTATACATCTGGGAAGCTTGTCCCTACTCCACATAACTCACGTGCGATAGAGCCGCCTGTGGTTCTCATTGAGTACATTCCTGGCGTCTCACTTTGTGACGTTAAACCCGAAGCGATCCCCGTATCCATTTGCGCGCCTCTGATTCAAGACGTGGACAGCTTTGTTGGCCATGGCGTATTTCATGGTGATCTCAATCCAGGGAATATTCTGTTCACGCCTGCAGAGGCACCGAAACGGGCCGTTATCATCGATTTTGGGGTTGCAGGAGTGAGGACTAGTTCTGAAACAAACGAACAGTGGGCGGAGGCTGCTGGGTTTTACCGTGATGGTTTTGCGCTCAGGCGAACGTTGATGCAAAAGGGTATCACCGTGGAGGTTTGAAAGGATGGACACGACGACGGTGAGAAGGTTATATACAACCTAGACCTGGTAAAGTGACACTGCTTGCTTTGAGACTCACGCTGACGCAAATAACGAGACAGTCAAGACACGTACGACGATTTCGAAGGGAGTTTCTAGAGCATCAGCTGAGGCGGATTTACTGTTGTAGTATATGATTAAGTTCTACACAAGAGATGGGTTCGACTGGAATGTTAAGGATGTACACTTGTTTAATACATGCGACCATGTACCATCCAGCGAGATGAAGCAGAAGATTGGTGGGCCATTTGATCTTTCAACAATTCTTTTGGCACACTATCAAATTCCTAGATGACCCATATTTGAAAGAAGTCACAGAGCTCTTGCATTAGTGGAACAGGATTGTAGTGGGTGAACCAGTTGTGTCTGAGAAGATGAATCTAGTGAAGTTACACAGAAGTCTACTGACTGTGTGTGTCTGGAGGGGAAGCAAATAAGTATTTCTACTACTTTATAAATCATGGAGTTTGAGCTGCTATCAAAAAGTTTCAAATAAATCAGAGAAATAGACCATGTGGCTATACTACAAGAATGAATGATTGTAGACTCAATAAAACAATGTGTAGAGCCAGAATCTATAAAAGCAGGCAGGGTCATGCTCAGACAAAGTTTGGAAAGCAAATTAACTACTAAAGAATGTGGTGAAGAAACAGATGTAGGATTGAGTTTTACCTCCTGTGGTGTACTTTCCAAGTCAATACAACCATTGGGAAGTGCAGAGGCTATAGGGTTGCTGATCAATTTTTTGCCCCAGAAGGCATAGCCAAAGTCTCAGCTTTGCTATTGGAGGAGTCAGGCCTGGAGGCTGTAGTGGCTCAGGCTTGTGTTACAGACATGTGAGCTGGAAGATGGAATATGGAATATGGATCGGAAGGGACTTTGGCTTCAGTGTATATGCCATACCTCTTGAACAATCACTGGTCCCAAGATTTTGGAACAGAGTGACTAGTAGGTAGCAGAGTACAGTTCTGCAGTACATGCAGAAGTGCAGAAGTAGGATAGGGATGGAAGTGTACTAAGAACACAGCATACAAAGCTAACATGAAATGTAGTTGATATTCAAACTGCTGTAACTAGTTAGAATACAGGAGTTTATATACTAGAGGGTACATGTAAGTGGGTAAGAGTAATGAGTTCTGAGTTGGAGCAGAAGAGGTACACAGTGCAGTGAAGGAAAATCAAACAACACATATCCAAAAGCTTCAAACTCCGCAAGGGTCTTCAAAAACTCCAAGCTCCACATGCATCTATTTCACCTCAGCCTATTCCATCATCTCAGTTCAGCCCAGCCAGACAACACAGCCATACCCCATTGATTATCAGCTCATTATTATCCCCATGCCATCCATCAACACAGCTTCAGACTCTATTCCCCTTCAGACCTTTGAGTCTCCAACATCACCTTCACTATCATGATGGTCACTCAATTTGGAAGATACAGTACATTTGCATCTTTAGAGTGGTGTCTTATGGACATGATAGGGGGGTGCTTGTAACATATCATGCACATAATTGACTTATATATAATGCATGTGTACACTACTGAAATTGGAACTAGGGCATCTTTGATAAACAGGATGGGATCCAACATGTTTTATTCTGAGGCACTGATGTCAATAACCTCTATTACATTGTAGTGCAAGTTGGAAAGCTGCGAGAGGTAAGCCAAATTCAGGCACCAAAGGTGGAACTTACTGTTTTACAACACCTCATGGGGTGACTTGGTCTGTACTCAGTCTCCAGAGATGATGCACTAGGTGTGGGTCTCTTGCCCTTGCCCTTGGCATGTGAGGGACTTTCACTTCCACTTTCTGGGGAGTTAGATTGCACAGAACCAAAGATGTGAGCAGTGCTGTGAGATACTTGGGCTTGTAGAAGGATGTGCATCTGTTAGGCCACACTGGCACAGTGGTGAACCTGCAGGCCTTGGAGGCAATAGATCAATATGTCACCCTGCTTCACAATGTGAATCAGGTTGAATGTCAAGTTATACTTTCAGTCACTGAGCTCAATGTTGTAGAAATTGAGGGTGGGATTAGCTGGTAAAACTGTGATGATTTCTGCCTGGTCTTGAAGGATAAAATGGCCACTGAGGTGTGCCATGCAGGCAATGGTTAAGAGGCTCCATACTGCTCTGTGACCCTGAGATCAGCAAATCATGTCTCATGATATGTCACATACCTCAAGGTAGAAGATCAGTGTTATAGATGGACCAGGTGGTATACCAGAGCAATAGGCAGTCACCACTGAAGATTCTCTAGGCATGGCTGCATGGCTGCTGCAATTCCTGGGTGATGACATGAGAGTTCCACCCAGCTAAATCTGGGAACAATTGATAGGCTTGAGATCTTGCAGTTGCTGAAGTATCTCAAGAATCCCAGCTTCACAAAGCTTTTTCTCAGGGATGGTCACTGTGATCCATTTCAGGTAATGGTGGCTGCAGTCCATGCACTGCAGATAGTCAGTAGGGAAAAGAGCACCAAATAATGGGACCTACCCTCCTCATTCAACAGCCTACACAGTCAGGATTCCCACTATCAATTCCACAACACAACTCCAGGAAACACTTATGGCCTGATTTGTGTGGCACCAAGTGAGGGTGGACTGGTGCAATGAGTGCAACCTGCTCACAGAGACATTGGGCAGCAGCATTGCAACAGGCTGTTATACCATTTGGCTGACATTTGAGAGGGGAAGACATCTATTTGGGGGTTGGTGTGGTGAGTAAACTGGGGGGAAAGACCATCACTCAGGAGTTTTTAAAACAGACTCATTGTATGATAGTGTTATGCATACTGATGCACCATGCCATTGTCCACCCATGACATGCTGGGCCCAGGTTTTGTCCTTGAATGTCCACCTATGCTTATCCATGACCTACCAGTTGTCATGTGACAGAACAAGCACATGTCGCCTTCACTCTCACAGGCATTACATGCCATGATAGCAAGGGCACATGATGACTCACAGGGAAAACCATTGCCCTCAAAGGCAGAACAGTGTCTGCAGTGTGCATGCACCATAGGTAGAGAGAACCTGTATGGTGCACATGCACCATACATGGAGATGGTGGCCATGGTGTGTAGGCAGAATACATAGAGATGGGGGTACAGTGAATATGCATTATAGGTAGAGAGGACCTGGACAGTGCACATGCACCATGGTGGGTGAGGAGGCATCTGTGGTGTGTGCACCACAGGTAGAGAGGGGGTTGATGGTGTGCACACGCATTGTATTTAGAGAGCAGGTTGAGGGTATAGTTGTCATGAGTGCTGTTTTCCACATCCCACATTTAGCAAATTATGTCAATCCTCTCAGTGTTCTTCCATCACACTGATATCCACAAGGTTTCTGCAGTCTATCCCACTCCTATTCGCTGATCGCCAAAAATTATCTTCAACATTTTGCCATTATACTTCGCCCTCATTTCACATCCTTCACATCCCCCATGGAGTGCAGGGTCACCAAGTGTGAGCAGAAGTCTGGTCTAGCCGGTGGGTTTCACTCATAGATCCCATCAGCCACCATGCCCCATGAAGTTGTGGTTTGACCCTTACTCCATGTCCTAGCATATGTTATGACTCCACAGTATTCTAGCCCCTCTCAATCTATTCCACCCTGCACTTGCTTTTTACTATAAGTACTTCTACTTCACCTGTATAATTCTCTAGTTCAATTATCATACGCCTACCTCGTTACTTAATGTCATGACTGCTGTTTTCCACATCTCGAGTTCAGCAAATTATGTCAATCTGGCCAGTGGGTTTTCATCAGACTGATGTCGGCAAGGCCTCCGCAGTCTATCTCACTTCTTTTCATTGGTCACTGAACATATTCTTCACCATTGTGCCACAATACTTCATCCTTGTTTCGCATCATTCACATCTCCTGTGCAGCATGCAGGGTCACCAAATGCAAGTGGAAGTCCAGTCTAGCTGACGGGTTTCACTCATAGGTCCCATTAGCTGCCTTTGCCCATGAAGCCTCTCTCCATCCGGCCCCCCCTGCATTTGCTTTTTACTATAAGTACTTCAATTCCACCTGTACAGTTCTCTAGTTCAATTATCATACATCTACCTCATTATTTGACTCCTCACTAGTAGGAAAAACCTTAGTGCAACAACCTACTCCCTCATCAGTAGTTGTGCCTAACAGTGAGCTCAAACCTTTGATCTTATTCACTACATCCCTTTAGGGGTGTTGCCGAGGCCGCTATTTGCAGCACTTCACAGAAGTGTTTGGATCAGCAAAAGGAACACCTGAACTGGGGCGACCTTTCCTTGAGGACATGCATGATTCATTGCATACTACTCATGGGCTATTTGCTACAACTGTAGGCCCATGTTGGAATTACACTGACATTATACCTTTACTCCAAAAATTCAATCTTGACAATAGTTACAGTGGGCTGCACATGTATTTTACTACAGAGTGCTTACATTCATTACAATGGGGTGTAGGCTACCACAAGAATCCAAAGATCATGTGAACACATGGTCCCCCTGCCAAAAGCACTATGGACCCGTAGCCCTTGGGGACAATGTCCACATCAGTTTTGGTGACAAGGTAACATGGTAAGTGTGATTGGTTTCTTTCCTTGCATTGCCTCATGCTGTTAAGACCAGGGCCTATGTGTGAGACCTTGGTGAAAGCTTGACTGAGCTTGGACTGAGGTTAATAGTAGTGAGGGCTTATCTTCAGCTTGTGTGCTGTGCCATCCACTATTGTACATGCCCTCAATTTCAGAGTAAGGTTCAGACAAGAGGAGCATAAGGAGATAAGAGGAGATGGATTAGAAACTAGTAAATGATTCAATGTGATATCTAAGTTGATTTCTGACTGAGAAGCAAGGTACATCCAGAATGTGACTTATATATGGATAACAAGGAAACAGGGTTGGACATAAACTAACTAAGGGGATCAGAATAAAGCTTGGGGAAGGATAAGGAACAGGGTTCAGAAGAATGGAATATAGTGAACAGGGCTCAGGCTTGGGTTCAAACTACTTTAGGAAGGGCTTGGATAAGGTCAGGCTCAGGGTAGGGGGCTTGGGATGGGGTTAGTTACCAAATATAGTTACTGGAGATCTGCGAGGAACCGATCACAACACATGCCACCTAAGCCATCCAAAGGCTCCATCCTTGCAACTGCATGTCAAGACATTGGACCATCTGCATCATTGATGCCAGTAGTCTGGCATCAGGATCCTGACATGCAAGTGATATACCACACCAACAAGACCCTGCCCTCATCTTCAGGACCTCAAGTCAAGGCTTTTATACAAGATGACACACAGACAGCCAAATGCCCCAAGTGCAACCCCACAGAGGCCACTGAACCAGAGGCCCCCTCTTCCCCCCCCCAGTTGGCCCACAGCCAGGTGAGTGGCAGCCATTGGTGTCAATCTCCATGTTGCCTGACTCTATTATAGAGTACATCCATATCTATGCAAGGGTTCGTCACACACATCCCTGACCTACTCTCTTACATTTTTGAACATGAAGCCTCTACACCCCTCCATTCCCACTGTGACTGTGGCAGAGTGGCTTTATTTCGCTGCCCTGACTGCTGGAAATCACAATTATTATGTCAACAATGTCTGGTTGACACCCATCATGCTCATCCCTTCCACTAGGTAGAAGAGTACAATGGCTGCTCATTTGTTTACAGGGCCCTCAGCAGTCTGGGGTTAGTCATCAGCCTCAGCCATCAACACTCCCACCTTTGTGATTAACTTCATACTGGACACAAGCTGTGAGACTTCAAAATTGTGCACACCAATGGCATCCACCCAGTTTGCATCCAATTTTGTCATTGCCATCCACTCACCAACCCTATTCATCAGCTGATGCAAGTAGGTCTGTTCCCTGCAACAGTTGATGACCCACAGCAGTTCTCAACTGCATTCACATTCACACTGCTCCAACATTTTCATATTCAGAGCCTGACATTGAAGCAATCAGCCTATGACTATTGTGCTGGGCTGAGCAGACTCACAAACCATGCTTTTTCTGCTCATGTATCAGTATATGGATCAAACCCTCATCACATGAAATTGCTGAATGTTAAGATGCTGGGATTGCAGGTAGGTGTTACTGAGATACTCAGCTGAAGGCCGAGATAGGGCAGGTCAGAGGGACTTGGCTTCAACTTATAGTGTTGCACCCATGCAGCTCTCTGTCCCTGTATTTCAGATGGGAGGCCCCAAGGCATAGGCTACCAATCTACCCTCAGGGGAGGCACATAACTTATGGGGGGGGAGTACTTTGTTGATATCAGAACTAAGCCAACATACAAGTGTGGAACATGCTTATATACTAGAGAGTAATGTGGAGATCAGGGAGTGGGTGACTGAGAGGTCACATGATACAGGCAGGGTGGGATGTACTAAGAATAGGGAAGAGTAATAATAGATATATAGTCATAGAGTATGTCCAAATGTGACCAAAGTATGCCAAGGCCAGAGGCCCAAGGTACGTGGTCCAAAGTCCCAAGGTATGCCAAGATCTGAGGTGGAATGGGGATCTAACACTGACATCACTCCCTTAGAATAAATACCAAGAATTCCTTTGCTTCATTCACGTCTGGCATCACCTAGAATCTCTGAAATGCAGTGGTCAGGCCCACAAAATTGACAAGATCCTTACCCATCACATCCCTGGATGCTATGTGACTCACTGCCCTACCTGTCCAGAACTGGATTTTAACATGCCAGAGAATTGGAGAGAAATGTCTGCTAAGTTGCATCAGGTCCATTGCTGCTAGTTTTCTGTTGATGGCAACTTCTCAGCACAAAAAGAAAAAAAAATGATGACCACACAGATCTTGCACTTAGTGGTGGCAACACCTATTGTGCTGAACAATCAGCTTACCACACTTATCTATCCAATGTTGAAGATACCCCAGAGGTACATCTTGTTTCTATTTGGTGGCCAAAGTGTTCTGATCCAGACTTACTCAGAAATCCACCTGCACCCACTTGAAAGCTGTGAATATGCAAAACAGAGACAAATTCAAGAATGGGGATATTTCTGGTATGGTTGCTGTGGTTTGTGCTCACCATGGGCTGTTCCAACCTGGAGCTGTAGCTGATCTTCAGAAGGGAGAATGGTCAGTTCTGTGAAACTACATGCCAAGCTTTAATATATTCATGAGTTGCAAATCACAGCTTTGCAAACATTGACTATGCCATGGCACAAGCACTCCATGAATGTGGGTCCCTCAAACTGCTTGGTTTTACCTACAACATTGCTGGTCAATATGTTGTGAAGCTACACAAGCACATGCAAAAGTTCTTCCCTGATATTGTCCCTATGCTCCCAAGGATACTTGCCCTGGTCCCCAAGATGCATCTGACAGGTCACAAATTGGATTGCACCTACCAATGGTCACTAAACTTTACCACCAGTGCCAGCAGAACAAGCAGTGAACTCATTGAAACTGTATGGAGCGAGTTGAATCAAGCAAATGGGAGCATCAAAGAAATTACACACAGCTATCGGCATGATACATTGATGACTTGTATGATGACTCAAACAGGATCAAAGTACAGCATATGAGTACATGTTCCTATTTTCACATCCTGAACCCTTGATTGAGATATCTATTGCATAGGTCAATCACTCTATCAGGCACCAACACTTGTGAAATGGCCACCAAGATAAAAGCTGCTTTTGACAGTATCAATGCTCCAGACCACTTTGTCAAACAATGGGAATCATTGTCAACCAAACACTACAAACAAGGTGGGGAATGGCACAGTGTCTACAGACCTCAATTTGTCAAAGGTTAGTGCCTCCCCACGTGCCCACCACTCCTGTGTCTATTTTGCTGATTGTGCCAATGCCAATACTCACTGACTATCCTTCTGACATTAATGGATCCTACCCAGGTAGCTATATACTGAGAACTCACATTACAAGAGCATGAAGCAGAACATGTTAGGGAACACAAGCATGGTGACACTGCTATCATCAACAATGGTCTCTGCTTACAAGCTAACCAGTGGGTAATTGAATTTTTATGACTGGCCCATGTTTATTTTGATTATGTTCAGGTGTCGGCTCAAGGACCAGATTGCTGAAGCTGGAGAGCATCCTACCATCCACCAACTAGCTAATATCACCAAGGCATGCATGAAACTTCACCACAACATTGAGAAGTGGAGAAAGTCTCAAGTCTCAAGGTTTCCTCCACTGAGGAATCTAGTTGCTGACTTAAAGTACTATAACCCTGAAGATGATTCCCTTTTCCTACCTTCCAATTTTCCCAACAATGCACACCATAAAAAAGCAGACCTGTCTGAACTTGGTGCCCAAGAATTACACCTTCGACAATGTGAAGCAAATGATGCACTCAACTGTGATTACCTGTTGATTAAACAGTGGCATCAATCTAGCTTTCAAGAAGAAAGAAGCTCAGGGTCAGCGCAATAATCCCAGAGCATGAACACTTCTTAAGCCTGGGTGTGCTGAGTGTGACAAGCACGTGTGAAAATATTGGGCAGCTCAGGAAGTAATGATTCAGTTAGGTATGGGGCTGTCATGACTGCTATTTTCCACATCCCAAGTTCAGCAAATTCCGTCAACCTCCATAGTGTTATTCCATCACACTGAGATTGGCAAGGCCTCCATCATTGATCTCACTCCTATTCACTTGTCACTGAACATGATCTTCGCCATTGTACCACAATCCTTCGCCCTTGTTTCACATTATTCACAGTCCCCTTGCGGCATGCAGGGTCACCAAGGACAAGCAGAAGCCCAGTGTAACTGTTTTGGAACCCTTCAAGACTTTGGTGTTATTGCTAACTCTGCAATCTATCAGAACGTGTCATTTACGAGACTATTGGAATAGTAAACACTGTTGCAGCACAACTCCAGAAATAATTTAATATTTCTACCTTGGTCGAAATCCATGTAATAACTAGTCCAAGTTAATACAACTGGAAGACGATGCGTTTTTTAGCAGCAATGAATAATAAACCAAGGTTCGTAGGTTCTAGGACACTATTGGGGTCTAAGCGTATTCCGAATTGAGGGGAATGTGCTTGATAGGAGAGTTTGTAGATAGATGGATTGACCCGATGATCTGTCAATGCACAACAATAAACAAGCGACAGTATATGAGGTGGCTTTTGCAAGCAACTCAACTTGACTTGTGAAAGTCACTGAACAGGAAAATCAACTGAACAGTTCATCTCGGGTATTGGGATGCTAATTGACAAGAAAATCAATTGTCAACCTCACCCTGTAGAATTTTACCTGGCGGGTTAGGCTAGGTGGCTAAGTAGAAAAGCAACTACTCAACTGAGAATCAATACAGCAAAGCAACTGTAAGACCCTAGCTGGGGTTAGCAGCTTAGTAAGATGGACAAGTCATGGATAGAAGAAGCTAGATTGCTTGG
>QFFB01006365.1:1894-13835 GCA_003316465.1 Ramaria cf. rubripermanens
AATGGCGACGTGAGTAAGTGCGAGGGTATGGAAATAGAAAAGGCGAGCACGCACGTCGAACACAACATCAGCACCGAGGCGTTTGACAAGTGCGTGATTATGCGGAGACGCAACGGTGGCGACCTTGTACCCCGAAAGATGGGCGAGCTGGATTGCATACTGACCCACGGAAGCTAGGGAGCGAGTATATTTGATGGGAAAAGGTGAGTATGCCGGAGGGGGCAAAAAAGCCGGGAGACTGACTGCTGCCTCCATAAATAAAGACCTTGGGGGTCTGTGATGAATTTTTACCAGCTTGTAGGGTCACCATAACGCACCCAAGTTCCTGCGGAGGATACAGAGGGCGGTTCTACTAGCCCAAGACGAGTCGGATGATATAATGCCTATACCGCATCAAATTCCACAATCACAGAGAGGACCACCGTATACCTGTACTGCAGTCCACACACTGACGGGATAATCGGTAATTATCCCACAGCACCGGACTGTACGTCACTCACCCACAAGACATAGCTGCAGCTTCTTCATGTGAGACGGTCTCCTTCGGCACAACCCACACGAGGTCTGAGTCTGTCTTGAGATACTCTGCAAAGGCGCCACGATCACTCCAATGACCTGGAAGCAACTTCAGACAGATACTTCGTAGTGTCGCAGATGACACTTGCCGCCTTGGACGAAACCTGCGACATGATCCCCTACTTTAACTGGGGCGGTGGTAGCATTGCTGAGCTTGACAACTGTGCCAGAGAAATCACACCCAAGGATAGTACCAAGCTCTGATTTATGTTAACAGTGAGATCTCAAGGTCGAAGAGGCTGGTGCTTACTGCAAAAGTAGTGGACATCTTAAGTGTGAGGTGTAAGGCAGAGGAAGGGGTTTAGGCTCAAACTAAGCACGCACGCTTCCAGTCTGTGGGGTTTTGCGCTATAGCTACGACCTGGAGATGTGTGAACTAAGACTAGCCAATAGCGTGAAGGGTGGGTTTCTCCCACCCTGACAAGGATCTCGTTGTCACTGAGTTCGGGCACAGCGACATCCTTTACGGCGACTGTTTGCCTCTGTCCGGTGAAAGGTTCAAAAGTGCAGTCCAACTCAGACAGGACACTCCTCAGGTAGAGGGAGAAAAGCGGACCTCTTGTACTACTAAAGCCCGCATGGTGGAGGGTATGGAGATAGGCATCTAAAGTTGAGTTTATGGTAGCGCCCATTTCTTGTAAATAGTTTGTAGTAGTCTAGTGGCCGATACGGAGCAAAGAGGTGGATTTCCATGCGGAAAGTTGAGGAAGTCGAAAGTACGTTGTGTTTCCGCAATAACACCATGTTCTCGCTAGACTCCCGCCCTTGCATGCGGAAATATGGCAGGCCGTGCGAAACAGCACTTACATAATAACCCTGCCAGCGATGAAAAATTGCCAAATGAGCGTACACTGTGCAGATGAAGAGCAGGGGGTTAGCTGGTTAGGTACTCCGGAACTGTAATTTCTGTAGTCGATCGGAGTATCCTGTAAGTGGAACCTCCTCCAGCTTCCTCCCCGAGCCTATCACTACTAGTAGCCTCGGAGAGTTGGGGACTCGGTCGATGTGCTGATGCTACAATATATATAGGAGACAACAGGAGAGTAGTTATGATGGTGGTAGTCATGCGAGTCCGCGTTGCAAGCTTGGTACTGATTCTCACGATATGGCGTTTCTGCCATAAGTACTCGGGAGAGACTACTTGCTAGCGGAATTGGCAGTTGACCCTTGTTGGCTGCGAAGCATCACATGCAGACTTCCAAGCTGACTGGTTGTGTCTTTTGATCCTTGTCACTCAATAGTCCAGAGCATCATGCATCATACGACAGCTGGTGCCACGCTTTCATATAGCGCGCGGAATCCCTATCCATGATGCTATGGTAAACTTTGGGGCACCGTATTTCAAACGATCTAGTTGTATCGCAGCGACGCAGTCTAGGGTTCACGAAACAGGGTTTGGTGTCCATTTCAGAGCAGTCTTTATCGATGAGTGCACTGCAAAAGATCAATATCTCAGCTTTGGCGGTATAGGTCAGAAGAAGTCTTTGCCTGAGAACTTCGATTTGTCAAAGGAGATTAGGAGACTCAACTAGACGCTCGACTGGATATTTATTTGATTCCGCCCAAGTATACTTAGGACTCGTTACCGTCAATTTCACGCGTTGCTTTCTCATTTCATGGCTCAGATACACGACGTTCCTACCGCGCCATTTGCGCAGGACTATGGTTCACCCGAGGAGTACAGACAACGCAAGGTCGCCCTTATTTCTGGTATGCAATACCCTTTCTTTCTCGTCGTGTGAGTATCGCTAACGATGCATTTCCAGGTATTACTGGACAGGATGGGTCGTATCTGTAAGCGAATGTCATGTAATTGCGGTGATACTTGATGGACGGCACCCTTTTACAGGACAGAGCTGCTGCTGGAGAAAGGATATCAAGTGCACGGGATCATTCGTCGCTCCTCTAGCTTCAACACCGGGAGACTGCATCATCTCTATGCTGATCAGCACGAACGTAAACATCTTCCTCATTACCACCGTATCTCCTCACGTGTCTCACATCATCTTCGAACCTACAGGTCCCAACAACATCCATTTGCACTATGGCGACCTCTCCGACAGTACAAACCTAGTATACATCATCTCCCTTGTTAAACCCACAGAGGTATACAACCTCGGTGCGCAGTCACACGTCAAAGTGTCTTTCGAAATGGCAGAATACACAGGCGACGTCGACGGCTTGGGCACGCTGCGCCTGCTCGATGCTATACGCACATGTGGGTTGGAACGCCATGTTCGTTTCTATCAGGCTTCCACATCAGAACTGTATGGAAAGGTTGTGGAGACGCCGCAGTCCGAGACAACACCATTCTACCCACGCTCGCCTTATGGTGTTGCGAAGCTCTACGCTTTCTGGATCACAGTGAACTATAGAGAGGCGTATGGCATGTACGCATGCAACGGTATCCTATTCAATCATGAGAGTCCAAGGCGTGGCAGGACGTTCGTCACACGCAAAATCTCGCGCGCCGCGGCAGAAATCAGCCTCGGGAAGCAGTCATGTTTGTACCTCGGAAATTTGGACGCGCAACGCGATTGGGGTCATGGTCAGTCCCACATAGATCACCTTTTATCCATCTAACGCCATTTTATAGCCCGCGATTATGTGGGTGAGTCACCTGTCTGAATGTTTTTGCAGTGATGCCGACTGACCCGGCATTCCCAGAGGGTATGTGGCGCATGCTCCAACAACCTGCTCCCGAGGACTTTGTCCTCGCCACAGGAGAAACACACTATGTGCGCGAATTTGTAGAAAAATCGTTCGCAGCAGTTAAAATCAAAATTCGGTGGGTCCCATGTCCTCGCATTATATGTCGGGCTGCTCATGGTCAATTCAGCTGGGAGGGCAAGGGCATAAATGAAGTAGGCATCAATGTGCACACAGGCAACGTGATCGTCAGAATTGACCCCCGATATTTCCGACCTGCCGAAGTCGAGTATGTCTTATGCGCCTGTCTTACTTAACCTGCTCGACTCATGTTGTATAGGCTGCTGTTAGGCAATCCCGCAAAAGCTGAAAGAGTGCTTGGATGGAAGCGTAAAGTGGACTTCAACAGCCTTGTGCGTGAAATGGTAGATGCAGATGTCCTAGCTGCCAAGAGCCTTGTTGAAGATCAAAATTGAGCCTGACCACTGCTCACAACGTATACTGATGTATCAGGACATTCTACGGACACCGGTGGTGTAAAGAACTGCTTTAATCGATCAAGTACATACAATGGATAGACGTCATTTCTACAGCCAACAAGATGCATCTAGGCGTACAATATACAGCGAAATACAGCGCCTTATGCTACCTTCTGCATTTCTACTGGTGTCGCAGTTCCGGTACCTGGTCTGGTGCGATACTTGGTGTCTTCCGCGAAATTCTCATAAAAGTTCTGTCCTGCGTGTTCCTTTCCATCGTCCCAAGCCTCCACATCGCCGTTTCCTCTTCGTCCAGGCCCATCCCAAAAGTGAAAGGCCCGGCTGTGGACGCCATACGACGCCGGTACCACCTATGATATAGGCAAGATAAATTTAATGGTCGATACCTAAGGAAAATGCACACCTCGAGCAAGTCGCCTCGCGCGATCTCTATGGCTGGAATTTCTGAAGCAGGAAGGCCGATGAGATACGCTAATAAACATCGTATCACAGACGCATGTGATATGATTAACAAGTCTTCTTGCTCCCTTTCCAGTTCGATGAGAATAGGCTCTAGCCGCACTTCAACCGCGTGCCCAGGTCAGGATCTTCAACGCCTACACTATAAAATGAGGGGTCGCACCGCTTAGATCATGATAACTTTCCGCCCTTGGTGCCCTGGACACGTATGGATCCTTCAAGAATCGCTCCCATTCCTCCGGATATGCTGCCCTGGCTTGATCCGGGTTTAACCCATCCCATACGCCAGGATTGATCTCAGACATTTGCGGCTTCTCAATAACCTTGACGCGTGGTGGCGGGATTGAAGCGGGGGCTGCCACCGGAGGAAGTAGCAATGTTGACGCGGGAGGCGTGCTGTTTACCGGAGCTAGAGAGGGAGAAGATGCTGCTGAACCAGAAGAGCTGGAAACAGAAGAAGTTGCAGTATTGCTGATGACTCCACCGGGTGAAGATGAACCGAGTGTCATATTGGTAAGAAACGGCCAGGCAGTGTGATGAGCCCGGCGACGAGCAGAGGTCCATATCTGAGATACGCTGTATGAAGGGAAGCTGGACGGAACAAAAGCTTCACATCGTACCACAAGCCTTCGATCATCGCCACTGAGTCCTCGAGCCTCCAGGGTCTTGGTTCGTCGTTCGAGAACAAAGTCTTTCAGACGTTCAGCATATTCCCAACCTGCCGGAGAAAGGTCGGAATCGGCCTTATATGAATGCTCGATTAGCGACTGGCCAGACTGTGTGGAATAATAAGCATAGAGATGTTCGGATAACTTCAGAGCATACTCGAGCAAAATAGATAGTTCTATACTTGTTGTGGATGTTCATCAGGAAGAAGACAATACGTGACTGTAAAGCCATGAGTGTGAATGGTAAACAAGGCAATGAAGTATACCTGAAGGTAACCCTGAATATTCTATAACAGACTCAGATTCACGTACAACATATGAAGAAAGGGCATGCTGACATTGACCATGATCTTCTCTCCGACCTACATTGCAACGTGTTATACATTGCAACTATTCTAAGGAGGAAATAAACGTACGTTAATTATGCGAATAAAGGGCCAATTAGTTTCTACTACGGGTTCGTAGTGCTTCTCGTGGTCCTTAATTCGCGACCAGTAATCTTGCACGGCTGTCTCAGAGTCTACATCCTTATACTTGTTGCAAGTGTTAAGCTAAAATAGGTTGTCACGGACAGAGACTAACATCTGGGGACGATATCTTCACGCTACGTATATTTGCTTCCACAATCTCGTCGTTCGTCAAAGATGACTCTAAGCTGGATATGGTCAAACGATCTCAACCTGGGCTCTCAGGGGACATACCTAATAGGACGACATGTATGCCTGCCTTATCGAATTTCTCCGCAAGCTCCTGTCTCGCCTCGATTGTGCCATTATTCGCGTCGTAAATTACGACTTGCCCGCCTTTTTCAAAGAAATCCCATATTAGAGCCTCACATCCTAGTTTCACGTTGCGTCTCAGGGCTTCCGTTTCAGAGCTTTTATCGCCTAGGACAAAGTATAAATTATGTTCGCTGGGATCGCGTAGACAGCAGACGAACCAAGGGTGAAATAGTCCTTCGGCAAATTGTGTGCTCCTCCAAGAACCTTTCTTCGGTAATCTCCTAGACTGATGACTTGTGTTTTGACCCCCATCCATCGTAAATATCGTTCCAGTGCACGGGAGATGTGTGTCTTGCCGCGAGCGGGGAGCCCAACAGTCACGACGATGATCTTGCCAGCATGGAATAGCAATCCAGAGGCTTGGGAATGGGAATACGTGTTAGAGAAATGTGCAAATGCAAGATTGAGGTTGTTCTGTGCTTGCCTGTCGTGTATAATGGCGCAACCATTGGAGCGTTAGCGTCTGAGGTCCTAACTGACTCCGCCACTACAACGTGCGCTGAATCAACGTGGGCTCACCCATTGGTAGTTTGCTACAGGATCTCTCTCCAGTCATATATGAATCTTCTTACAGAAACATTCTCTTTCACAGTCCACATGCACGTGAAAGTTAAATTACAATGGCTTCCTTCGTTTGGTTTAAGTATGAGCGCGCCACTTTGTTCTTTCGCTACCAAGTTCCACATCACAGACCAAAACCTACTAGACCATCTTACCAACTACCATGGACTTTGACGACCAAGTAATATTTCCTGAGATACACCACAATTCAGGACTTGCTGGGAACCTAATGACGTACGAGGATGGCGAAGACTTTGCAGCAAGTGGCATTTCGGTGGCTAGCTCGGAGTGGAGAAATGTGTCCTCGTCGAGTTCTTCCTCCTCTATAGAAGATGAACTCACCGCAAAAGAGTGGGTTCGTTCCTGACCCATGTTCTCTGACCATTAATGTCATTTTATCCCAGCATTGTAAATTGGCGTGAGTTCTGGGACATTTGGTCCACCCATCACCCTGTCGTTACGACGGATGTCAGAGATATCCCTGCGGACCACCCCTTCTGTCAAGACATTTACAGCGTCTTCCAATTTTCCTATCGCATCCCTCGCTCAAGGTTTAACATGGTGAGCTTCCATCACGATTGCCTCGTGCAAGAGCTTTCTCGTATTTTTACCTACATATACCGAGCAGCATCATGTCTCTGATCCATTACAAGGCTTCTTCGCCCAAGTGACCAAATTTGATCCCGATATTCTTAGCGAAAATGCTTCGGTGTATCCTCAACTTAACATTGAAAATGGTCTGGCTATAGCCTCCGCCGCGTTAGAGGTCCACCGTGCCACGATGAGCCTTGTCCAGGAGGGTGGCGACACGAGTCCAGACGAATATTGGGCTACTCAAATCCATCTTCCTCTAATAGTTAGGTGTGCTCGAGGGCGTCTTCTAAGGTGAGGACAATTATATTGCTAGCAATCCTCAGGCCTGCACCCTCCTGCTTGAATAGATCATCGGAAGCATGGTCTCTGCAAACAAAGGATCAGTTCTATCCTCAGATTGACCTTTCACCTACTGCTTCCAAAATTCTGAGAGTCCGCAAATTGCACCCATTTGGGGCCATCCCGGTTGGTCCTGAAATTGGAACGCTCGCTCCTGGTCAAGTACTTCCCACGAAGAACGCTGTTCCAAAGTTCTTTGCTGCAGCTTTCTCTACGCGGTCTCAGGTCGCTTCGCAGCTCCGCGACACACCCGAGCCTGCTGCTTTGCACTCTTTTAGTATCATGGCTACAAGCGCGGTTCTTGCCCAGATGAACGCTTGCGGGATCAGCCTACCAGTGTTTGGTGTCATGTTTGATCGTAACATTGTTCGATTTCACGTGGACTGGAGTATGACGGCACCTGGGGTAAGCCAGTAATATGGTCGGTCTCTTGGCATGAGGTTTGATGTACGTCGTTATAGAAACAGATTTCTGTTCCTCTTCCACAGACTGATCAATCGGTCTCAAGATTGTCGCCTTTCAGGGATTTTGACCTCACTCTACCCGACGATTCTCTTCGCGTAGCATTTATCCTCGATGCAGTTGATGCTTATGCTCAGTCTCGCCTTACCCCCGCTATACGCGCCATCTTTGACTCGTGTCAGGCTATACCACACTCGGATGCCAGTTATCCTAGGAGCCTTGCTCTCAGTCAGAATGAAATAAGCAGCGAAGAAAGAGTCAAGGCGTGGATGCAAAGTGGTGCTGTGTCTCCAGTAGGCATTTATGACTAGACCGTGTAGATGATTAGTTATGCTTCCGATCGAGCTGGTGTAGATAGCGCGATCAACGCTCAATGAGGACATAGAAGCCTGGGATTAGGTTATTCTTAGCTGCTTACCTCACTCACACATTGCCGTAAGCTTGAGGATAAATCGTCATCGCATTTGTCGTTTGTGATGGAGATTAAATTTATTGGAACAGTAGAAGGTAATATATTATACATGGCATATGGGCATAATCGTGAGTATTGTCTTGGAAGAAGAAAAGAAAGTTTAGAACTGGTACACATAAACTCATTACGACCATGCACAGCACCATTTAAATGTTGGGGGTGAAGGAGTGCGGAGAACGAGGCCCGAAAAGACCCATAGGACGCTCTGGTGCCACTAGCTCTGCTTCCTGGGATGGCGGGGTAGGCGCATACTGTGGGTTAGCTAAGGTTACAATTGAAATCAGCAGCGGCATCACTACGTAGTATTAGGCTCTACTTACGCTGCCAAGTAGCCCAGGACATGGTCCTAGTGTCGGGAGCACCGGAAGGTCCGGCAGCAGCTTCTTCGGCTTCCCTTTGTTGACGTTTCTGCCTCTTGGAAAGCTTCGGAGGCTGAGGGGGATGAACATTGCGCCAAGCGGGTTTGGCAGGAGGAATGACTGGCTCCGGTGGAAGTGGTCCCCCCGGAGGAGGGGGACCACCACCAGGCGGTGGGGGCCCGCCATCTCCTGGGACATAAGGCGGAACAGTGGGTTTCCTAAGACAATCACCATGAGCACGGGGATGATAAGAGACAAAATAACTCGCACCAGTCGGGATCAAACTCGCCACCTGGTCCATATTTACTCCTCATACACATCAAACAGCCTAGTTCGCTATAAAATCGATGTAAGTCGTGAGGGCGAGAGGAAGACGGGGCTCGTACTATTGGAGGTTGCGCTTTTCTTCACGAAGCTTTCCAACTTCACCCAAGAGCATTCGTACTTCGTTAGCCAAGGCAAGACTGAACTGGTTAAGGTACTATATCGCATATTAGGATGAGGTATGGCATCGTTAGGCACAACCCACTCACTTCTTGTATGTTATAAGGCACCTGTATGTTAGCAGTGGCCTTGACGGTGTCCAAGGTCTCAACATGCTGTTTTTCGCTTTCCTTAAGCCAACCTGAAATAATGTTTACTGTGAGTAGATTAAAATAGTTTTAGACTGAAGACTTGCCGTTAGCCATATCCTCCAGAAATGCCTTTTGTTCCGCATTCTGCTGCTGGAGCTTCTCCAGAACAACATCAATTCCTGAAAAACAGTTAGACTAAGAGAAAGGCCAAACGTTACATAGCCTACCTGGCTTTTCGGCATCACGCTCCCTTTCCTGAGCGGCTAAAGACTTGGCCGCTTCATATTCATCAATGATTCGCTGCACAAGGTCCTTTAAGGACTGGAATTCTTCGTCCTTCTTGGCTCGCCTCTCTTCTTTCGCCGCCCACCGTTCGTCATTCAAGGCTTGAAGCCGTTCGCATTCGGCTGTTTTCGCATGTAACATGTTTGTAATCTCCTCAAGTTGAGTGCGGAGGCCCGAGACCTGATCCTGGTGTTCCATTTCTTGCCGTTCAACCCGTTCTGTATCAATCCGTTCCCTCTCAATTTTATCCGCCTCCGTTGTGTCTCGGAAGGTTACGAGCTCTTCCTGCACCTTATTCTGCTCTTCCCGCAGGGCATTGAGCTCTCTCTCATGTTCCTCATGAATGCGTACGCGCTCGTCCTCCCATTCTTGTTCCCGTGCTTTGATATTCTGGTCGTGCTCCTCGCGGAGGTGTGCGCGCTCGTCCTCGCATTCTTGCTGTAGGGCCTTGACATTGTGCTCGTGCTCCTCATTGAGGCGTGCGAGTTCGTCTTCCAAGTTTTTGACACCGACGCCAACTCCTGGGGACGTCGTACCCCCGATCTCACTGGCTGGCGGAGTGGTTCGACTGGAATGAGTATCCTCAGCTGCAGAACCAGGTTGTGGTGCCTCGTCTTGCATTTCTTCGCCTGGTCCGCTGATAACCCGCGGTTCATTCCGTCTCCTCTCACCTTCCTCAAAGATCCTCTGACGTTCTGCCTCGTGCTCACGGAACTCTTCATCTCGGCGACCTTCGGCTTCCGCCGCTCTCTCATCACGAAGACGCTCAGCGTCCTGGTGGCGTATTCTCCGCTCATCCTCTGCGTCGTTGAATGCTTCCGCAAAACGATCAAAATCTGGAATGACAACTTCAGATGGCGAGGGATGGACTCCGGTTGGGATGAGGACTTGACTACCAACTTCTGGGGTCGGAGCGGGACGTGGGGTTATCCCACCTTCCCTTGAAGGTCCAGGGTGGTCAGAATGAGGATGTTCAGAGGCGTCACTGTACTCTTCCGGCGGATGTTCGGTCGCTGGGACCCCTTCAGGAGGAGGAGCGAAGGTTCTAGAAACAGGAACCAGATGCCCATCTCGCTCCGAAGTCGTTATCGCACCTTGACTAATAGGACGAGAAACTGGTGCGACATACTCTTCGGGAGTACGACGTGGAACACCAGCGTCGTCCTCCCGGGAGCTACGAAGCGGAGGCCCCGCATCATCATCTCGCGGGGTACGACGACGACCGCCGGGATCCTCCTCCTGTATGTCATGAGGGGTTCTGACTCGGGACGAGGTGCCAGCAGGCATGATAACACTGGATGTACGTGATGGTACTCGAGAGACAGGGTATTCACGATCAGGGTCGGGAATGATAGTGGGTGTATGAGCACGACGTGTGCCCTGATCATACTCGTCGTACTGGGGGATGTCATGTGGGTGAACGACGACGGGAGGAGTCGATGAACGTGGTCTACTTGGCCTGCGAATATCGATAACGGTAGGGGGTCTACTATGGGGAACCTGAACAACAGTCTACGTGACAAATTTCAGCCTAAGATGAGAGAAATGATTGGACTCAGTCAACTTACGGGATGGCCATGACTGAGACGAGGCGAACGGGGTGGATCACCAACAATAATCGGGCTACCGGAACGGCGAGTGGGCGTGCGCGGATCTTCATAGAAGACAGGTTCCGGGGTGGGTGAACGAGAATGCTGACGGCTAGGTGCTATAATTTGATGGTGGCGAGAGGATCTAGAACTACGGCGAGAGGTTGCTGGCACTATCACAGTCGGCGCATGTGACCGGTCTCTGGAGTGAGAACGTCTAGGAATAATGACAGGAGTGCGCGGAGAACGTGAGCGTCTACGACGGTCAGGATCCTCTAAGACCACAGGTCTGTGTGAGTGACGTGAGGGCGACCGCGAATCATCACGAATAAGTATGGTTGGGCTCTGCGATCGACGTGTAGAATGTGGGCGAGGTAGAATGACAGGACGACCATCAGACGGGGAACGTGATCGTCCAGGGTCATGAGTTTCAATGATCATGGGTCGCTCAGAAACATGGGAGCGCGAATGGCGACGGCGATCGGGAAGGACAACTGTTGGCATGCGAGATGAGCGTCGGGAATGTGAACGTCCGCGAGACTCTTCCATGATTATGGCTGGGCGTTCACCAGAGCGTGACCGTGAACGACGGGTATCTGGCATAACAATGGCTCGGGGTTCACGAGAATATGACCGTGAGCGAGACCGCTGACGACTACCTGGAAGAAAGGTGACGCCTGCCGGTCGGTGAGAGGAACGAGAGCGATGTCCATTGTCAGGTACGACCACAACTTGCTGGGAACGAGGCCTGGATCGAGAACTGCGTCGGCTTCTGTCACGATCTAGAATAATGGGCCCAGATGGACTATGATAACGGGAACCACGAGAGTGAGCGCGTCCCGGCCTCTCGGAGACAATGATGGGCTGGGTATGAGTTCGATGGGACGAACGAGAGCGGGATCGGGTGGGTCGTTCAAGGATAATGGGCTGGGTATGAGTTCGATGGGACGAGCGAGAGCGGGATCGGGTGGGTCGTTCAAGGATAATGGGCTGGGTACGAGTTCGATGAGACGAACGAGAGCGGGATCGGGCGGGTCGTTCAAGGATAATGGGCTGGGTATGAGTTCGATG
>QFFB01006368.1:0-22496 GCA_003316465.1 Ramaria cf. rubripermanens
CTCACAATCCCTTTTGCTTGTCCTTCTCCTTAGACAGATTGGAATTGGAGTTGGGATGGGTGTTAGAACTACCAGCTGCAGGCTGACAGTCAAGGACAGGGTTGGCTCAGTTCAGTTTCTTGCTCTTGGCCTTGGGTTTCACGACCAAGTGACTCTCATGAGAGAGTTTGGATTGGTGTTCCCAATACCTCTGGTTGATTTTCTGAATGATGTCTCAAAGGTTGTCCAAGCCTTGGGGTTTGTCAAAATGCACCATCTCATCCTTGATTCTCTTCAGGAGTGCAAGATATGCCATACAGTAGAGAGTCTGGTTGTTGTGCTGAAGCAACAATGTGAGACAGTAGAATTCAACAAAAAATGGGTGGCCTTGTGATTGTCCCTTATAATCAGTTGTTCAAGTTCAACCTCAATGTTAGCTTTCAGATCATACAGACCAAAGTTATTGCAGAGTTCATTGGTTAATGCCTCAAAGTTGCTTAGCCAGCTAGGTTCATTTCTCTTGTTGGTTAGGTAAGGCTCAAAGTAGTTGAGAGCTGTACCTTTCAAGAAGGACAGGACATAGTTGAGCTTGGCTGGATTATCATTAAATAAATTCAGCCAGGAACGGAGGTTAAGCCTACATTGGAGCAACAGGCCTTTCTTTGAGCCTGAACCATCAAACTGATCAGGTTCCCAAAGCTTAGCTTTTGAGGGTTCCTGCTTGCCAGTATTTACAGTCTTGGCAAGCCTAGTCATTGCATTAAAAAACACCATGACAGGCTCCTGGTCAGGAAGTGCAGGACCTTCCCTGGGGTTTGGGTGGTGGGTCATTGTCAGAGCCGTCAGGATCATGGGCATCAAGTTAGAGGGTTCACTTGGGTTGCCATGTCTAGGGTTTGGAGATGCTTCTGAATGTCCTTGAGGCTCCTCTTGGCTCTCATCAGAGACATCTTCAATGTGGCCTCAGGGAGCAATTCAACAAACTGGTCCTAGTAATGGATTCTAATAATAGTTATGGAATGGTGGGTTGTCCCAAGGTGGTAAGGATTCAGTCCTTGCTCTGTGAGTCTGGAGGGTCAGGGTTAGCCTAGCAGCATCACATGCTGAAGACCTGGTTGCTGGAGGCACACTGTAACAGCTGAAAGTAAGAGTTCTGATATACTATTAAGACGCTGACTGATGAGGCAGGTGTAGCTGAAGTACTCAGCCAAAGACCAAGCTGGGGTCAGGTTGGAGGGACTTGGCTTCAACTTAGTGTTGTGCCTGTGCAGCTGTTTGTCCCTGTATTTTGGATGGATGCCTGGAGGCTGAGGATTAACTAATCTACCTATGGGGGAGGCATGTGACTTAGGGGGGTGGGGATACTTTGTTGATATCAGAACTGGAGTAACATACAGGTATGGAACAGACTTATATACTAGGGATGATTCAGGGATCAGGGATAGGTAACTGAGAGGTCACATGGTATGGGCAGGGTGGGATATAACCAAGAATAACATGAGCATTATAGTGGGGACATAATAATGGGGTGTGACAGAGTGTGACAGAGGTGTGCCAAGGCCAGAGGCCTGAGGTGCATGGTCCAAAGTCCCGAGGTGTGATGAGATTCAAGGTGGAACAGGGATCTAACATCTGTTACATCAAGGTGGCCTTCTATTTACTGCAATATCTTTTTATTCTATTTTTGTTTATCCACCAATGATCAGGTGCTTGCATGATATGTAAGTATGCCTGATTAGGTATTGATGATGAATGTGTAGGGTAATCATGTGAGCAATGTACCCTTGGTTGTTGTTGTGATGTCATAGCACATCTATGGCTCACACTTGGTGTCCAGAGCAGCAGTGGTTGCTGCTCCATGATCTTTTCTCTACATAAAACATAGCATATGATTTAATATATATGTCCCCAACCTTCTGGGACTGAGGACAAAGACAAAAGAAGATGGAAAGATATTTATATGAATATATTCAGTTTATCACAACACCACATAACCCTCAACACTAGTCTCAGGATAATCAACATGTGTTTCAAACTCATAAGTATACAACTTGTCGACCGTGAGCTGGCGCGTAATAGCCACATTGACGTGGTAAGGCAGCTCCGCATCGCCAGAGCTCATTGCAAGTGGTGAGTCGGTGCCGACAGGTTCTTGGTTCTGCCCAGAAGATGTCGAACATGGAATAGCTGTCTCTGGTGAATCAGTAAAGGTGGAATGTGTAGTAAAGTAGTCAAGGGCATAGCGCAAGCTTGCGGCGACGTCCGGGATAGGACCTTCAAAGTCCAGGTCTCGGAGCTCCTTCAAAGCTGCGCTAATCAATGCATCGTTGGAGGGGTTCACGGGGAGATATGAAGCGCACTTGCGAACAACGTTGGCAAGGATGAACACACGAGATAAAAAAAATATCATTGCCATGGCTCACTCGATGTAACTATTAGCCTACTAAGTATTGTTAGAGCTGGTAGCGTCCGAGTAGATCCTGTTTCGAGCTAGCATTTTTTGGCCTGTATTCTGGCAATCGTGTCGTACAGAGATACTGTAGGATACACGGGCTACTGGAGCTCAGGAGGGTTTGGCGACGACGAGATATGTCATTCGACGACTAGGCCACGATGGTCGTGGTCGTCTTCACAACCGGTAAAACGTCGGTCACTTGCGTTGACTCATCATGGCTCCGCAGAACGAAATATGCTGATCGATCAGGATGCCCGGGCACGGCAAGGGCCGTCAGGCCATATATAGTTTTTCAGTTTTTTCCAACAGTTTGACGACTCACTCATTTAACAGCTTAATTTTCGCTGTACATGTCTCAAGTATCTGCACTCATAGGTGCTCTTGTACAGCTTCAGCACACAAACCTCTCCACAGGTATCGCTCTATGTGTTATTTTGTAATCCACTGAGTCGATTCTTTTTGCAACAGCGGCAGCTACTGTCTGGCTAACATATGAAATATTGATCACACTCGGACAAGAGGTATAACAAATATCATCTTTCATTACAAACTGAACTTGAGACATTGACAGATAAACCATATATGGAAGTACGACTACTCAACCGCGACTGCCACGGGTTTTCATCTCATTCATTTTTGAAGGGCACGGTGGTCAGCCCCCAAAGTCTTGTATTTGGCATCTCGCTATTATGGGTTGTTCAATCTCCTGTTAGTTTATTACACGTATTTCTTTTCCCCGTAGGCTAACGGCTCAATCGACAGAGTCAAAACTGTCGGTATGTCCGTGTTTGTCGCATATATACAAGTAGGCTAACCCTATTCAAGTGACACTAACACCGAATCTGTCCGTCAATGTGAGAGCCTATTCATCCTTTACACACTGATTTTGTGCTCATGAGATCCAGTTGTGCGTAATAATGACTTCTGCGTCAATAGCGACACCAATCATACTTCTCATAGCTGTGCAGCTTGGTGTTGGTTTGACGCATTGTGATTTTGTGAAAAAACGACAACGTATCCGTATGCTAATACTGTATACAGCAGTGGAGCTATATTCTTTACGACTACGGTTAATCTCATACTGCTGTTGCGCATTTATGCTCTGTACGATCGAAATAGAACCGGTGAGTAGTACTTAGCCTTTGGTCTCACCGTACCGGAATTTATGCCCATTACTAGTGCTCTTTTTTCTCTTGATCTTATACTGTGGCAAGTGCATCCGTCTTATCCACTAGCTTCCTCTGTTGACAGGCGTTACGCAGGAGAATTTGTGGTGCGAACGAGCCATTCTGTCTACTCTGTCGCGTCTTCCGACAATCTTACTGCTATACACAGACAGAGGTCACCGTTACGACTCTCATAATTAGGCAAATACATTTCATTCCAATACCGCCCAAGGTACCATTGCTCGGCTGCTTGGCCAGTGATCCATCTCAGCTGACTTTGGCATCATGGTAAGCATCGATCACTGCAATGTATCTATCTGAACTGAGTATCAGAGCAGGGTTCCCTGCCTCGTCATTGCTTGTAAGTCTGGTTCCGTGCTTCAAGCTCGATCTCCTCTATTGAGTGAGATATATTTAGGCGTGTTCTTTTTCATGACCCTTTACAAATTCCGCATTTTCATCTGGGAAGGATCCCGTGGTGATTCAGGCGTCAGATTTGCAAGGAAAGGCATAACCCTGGCTCCAATTACCTCACTATTTTTCAGGGATGGGGTGTTTTCTTTTGCAATGTAAGCTTGGATATTCAGGTTATTAAGACGTAGCGTCTCAACACCATCACTCTTTCTCCAGCATTTTTGGTAAGCATGAGCTCACTACCGGGGCGATAGATAATTCCTGACCACTGACCCCTGCATTGTTAGCCGTTATTTTATTGAACACCCTCTTTAATGTGATCGTGAAATCAGGGCCGTTAAGAGGCGTCGGAATCCCGTACGTACCCATCTGCTACACTTTGATGTTGATCCCTGTGGTGAGACGTGTCTGCAGCTGGTTAATGGCTACGTACTCTTTGGCCGTGAGTCCTAGCGTTTCTGCTGCCTGGACAGCTAGCATCCTGAGCACATGATTTGTAAGGGGTCTCGTCTAATCCTCAACTTGAGAACCGCATCAGGGAGTGTGGACCTAATGGCGAGCTCGCATATGGTATTGACCGAGCGTGTCAGCCAAAGCGAGCCTGTATTTCTTCGAGACGAGCAAGAGAGTACATCTTCTAGAGTCACTAATGTAGATAACATCACAGCCGGCACATTTTAGTTTATATTGACACATTTGGTGTAATACTTGTTGTGAGGAAATAAGTAAATATTCATATAAATGTTATTTTTACCTCCTCTGTTGTCTTCATCCTCAGTCCAAGAAGGCTGGGGACATGTTTTGAATCATATATTCTATTATATACTGCTCCAGATGAGGAGCACAAGCCATAGACACACTAGGACATCATGTTGCCAATCAAGGGTACATCACTCATATGATTGCCTTGCACACACTGTAAGTGAGCTACACTCCCTGTGTGGTGATTCCATGGTCTATTTTTACACCAATCTATTTCTTTTACCACATGACTATGATTTGGACACTTGACAATTTTACTCTTGCTTGTGCTGTCTAGGTTATGTAGCCTCTCTTGCATTCATTGTCCACTCCTCAAGCCCTTTTCATTGTCCACTTCACTATCACTTCGCATACATGTCCTTTTACTAGTGGCACTGATATCCACCTTACCTTTATCTTTGTTCTCATTTCTATAAGTACACATGTAATTCCTCTCAAAGAATCAAAAACTTTTGGACTCACCTTTATTTCTCTCTGTCTGATCCACATTATGGATCATTGTGAGCTTGCAGACAATATCACACTATACTCTTGGAGCACAACTCAAAAGCTTACAACACATCATCAGTACCCAATCAGCACATGTAAGTGCCTTGTTGCTGGTAAAGTCAAAATAGAATAAGAAAACAATACAGTAAACAGAAGGCTGTATTGAGACAACAGGGTTTGCTGTCAGTGGACACCTCATTTTCCACTTCCAAAGTTCCACACTTCTGCACTTCCAATGTTCTGGAGTTCTGGAGTTCCAAACTCTGGTCCACTTCTGCTTTTCGAATGGCATTGGAAGTGAAACAGCTTGCATACAATATCCAGGGTTAGGTAGGGATTGCAGAGGACAGGGTCAGCAGATGTCAAGTGATGGCCCTGACTATGGCCCCGAACATAGTCAGGTATAGTATAATACAGGCTTGCTGACAGTGGCAAACCCTAGACTTTTCTCTTTGGTTTTTCCCTCTGCCAGGTAAGATCCCCTTTCATTGTAAATCTTGTTGATTTACATATACTTTGGTTTCCCCCTCTGCCAGCCCATGTGATCATGTGATCTCCGTGGTGCTCAAGGGTTGCCCTTATAGAAAAAAGTCTCTCACTAAAAGACTGGCAGTTATACTGCATGTTACAGTTGCCAGAATTGGAGACAGCAACTTGGGGTTTGCAACCTCTTCCACACACACTGAATATGACAGCCCATCTTCCCTTGTCAAGCTCCCTATGTGAGAACACATGTCACAGGCTCCACTGACTTCTGAGAAGGATCCAGAAGACCACCTCCAGAACATGGAAGAGGATCTAATACAGATCCAACTTAATACTGACACAATTGAAGCAGCCATACAAGCTATTTTGGCTAAGTTAGATGTTTTATGATAAAAGGACTGGAGTTAATTATCAAGGAAATGCTCAATATTTTGTTTTTATTTTTTGTACTGTATGCAGCACTTGGTATGGCATGTGTACCATCAGGTGATGATCACATGATGCAAGGTAGATAGCAACAACACTGATAATTAACCAAAAGTTTGGCTCAGGGGTGTCATGTTGGAGTGTTGAAAAGCTCAAGTGACAAATAATTTGGGATATAGGCTTGGGTTGGAAGGGTGTAGGCTAGATTTCTAATATAACCTACGTAAATACCGTCATTTGTTACAATCCAGTCCCTCATGGATCTCTGGTATCCTTATCCAGCAATTAACCCTGTTCCAGGCCCAAACCCCAAGTCCAACCTTATCCAAGCCCTCCCCAAAGTATCCTGAGCCCAAGACTGACCCTTGTTACCAATCCCACTTCCCCAAACTCCATTCTTATCCTTCTCCAAACATTGTCCAGATCCCTTAGTTTAGTTGTATCTTACCCTATCCCTTGTTATTTGTATATAAGTCTCATTTGTATGTACTCTGCTCTTCAGTCAGAAATTAACTTAGATATCCTCTTGTCCAAACATTGCTCTGAAATCTAGGGCATGCACTCTAGTGGATGGTGCAGCACATAAGCTGAAGCCAAGCCCTTACTCATACCATCCTTGGTCCAAGCTCACCCTGAGGTCCTGTACCAAGGCCCCAGTCTCAACATCATTGAGAATGTTAGGAGAGATAATCAAAAGCCAGTAGCAAGTCTGAATAATATAGGGATTTAATGTGAGTAAGCACAGAAAATAAATTCTGGCCAAGCATATCATACAGGAATATTCTGCTACTTTGTTATGTTCTCAGATGTTACATAGAACTTTGGAGATCAGATGTCTGGAGGTCAGACTTTGAAGGGGTGCAAGGGGGGTAGGGACTTGGCTTCAACTTATGTATTGCACCACCCACTATTGTTTGATCCCTAATTTCAAAGATTGGAGGTACAGTGTTAGATCCCTATTCCACCCCAGATCTCAGCATGCCTTAGGACTTTGGATCATGTACCCTAGGCATTCGGTCTTGCAGTACTTCCGTCATACTTGGTCATACTCTATTGTAATATTCCCATTATTACTCCCCTGTTTATTATTAGTTATATCCTCCCTATCCATATCATGTGACCACTTAGTTACCCGTGCCTGATCCCCCAGTTACACTTTAGTATATAAGTACATTCCACACATGTATGTTATTCAGTTCTGATATCAACCAAGCATCCCCACCCATAAGTCACATGCCTTCTTCATAGGTAGATTAGTCACCCTCAGCCCATGGGCCCCCCATCTTAAATACAGGGACAAATAGTCATGCAGGTGCAACACTATAAGTTGAAGCCAAGTCCCCTTACCTGACCCCACCTTGGCCTTCAGGGAGAGTACCTCAGCTACACCCACCAGTCAGTCAGCAGCTTAACATACAGAGGTTCAGACTTGGATTTATATCTCAGAGGTATCTAACTACAGAGATATTGATGCAAGAAGACAAGGTGGTAACAGGGAAATAAGTCAATATTTGAACTAAGGAACTGATACAAGATTGGAGGACTATTAATATGCTGTATCCTTATTGTATCCTAAAAATGTAGTCAAATAACAAGCAGAGTATGGAATCAGATTAGAGGTCCAGTCAGACCAATGTACAAGTATTCCAGATTGGGTCATGAATCACAATTATAATTTAAGAGGAACATAACAAAAACTAGAATGGAATATGATAGTTACTTTAGAGTTCAGAACTCTGGAGGTCCAGAGGTTTGGTGTTAGATCTCAGGGATCTAACATACTTATGCAATAGCACTGTGGATTATTCTGGGAAAGAAATTTGGAAAAATGAAGGGAAGAAAAACAAGTAACTAATGGGATAGGGGAATAATACGATATGTGGATCAGATGGTGCCAGACATTACTGGGGGGATATAGAAAGATTCATAACACTAATTAGGGGATTAGAAATGGTAATGGTGCTTGTAATTGTTGTGATAAATACATTACAACAATAATGATGAATATTCTCTCTATTACCTCATGCTTGGTCTCAGAAAGCTAATAGAATATTCGGACGACTTATTGGATTTTTATTTAGAGGATAAAAATTCATAGCAGCCTAGATACTGCTGGACCATGTTTCCCAGACCTTTGACTCCCACTACATGACAGGATTGAGGATGGATAGTGGATTGGATCACCCACCTGATTACCCCACACTCAGATCAATGACATCACCAGCACTCCTACACAAGTTTACAATCCAGTTCCTCGTGGATCTCCAGTAACCATATTTGGTAACTAACCCTGTCCTGAGCCCCCTACCCCAAGCCCAACCTTATCTGAACCTTCCTGAAGTAGTCTGAGCCCAAGCCCGACCCCCATTCACTATATTCTACTTCCAAATCCTGTTCCTTATCCTTCCCCAAGCTTTATTTTGATCCCCTTAGTTAGTTTATGTCTGACCCTATTCCCCTGTTATCCATATATAAGTCTTGTTCTATATGTACCTCACTCCTCAGTCAGAGATCAACTTAGACCTTAATTGAATCATCTACTAGTCTTACTCCATCTCCTCTTACCTCATTATGCCCCTCTTGTCTGAGCCTCGCTGTAAAATTGAGGGCACACACAATAGTGGAGGGTGCAGCACACAAGCTGAAGCTAAGCCCTCACTGTTATTAGCCTTTGTCCAAGCTCAGTTGAGCTTTCTCCAGGGTTCCCACACATAGGCCTTGGTCTTAATAACAAGTGTAGACACTATGCCTTTAGAAGGGCACAAAAGAAAATTGTTGCAGTATATAGACCACTGCACAGGGTCACTGGAACCTGTGGAAATCAAACAGAGTGATGTATTACAGGTACTCACTCAATTAAATACTCAGGAGACAGGTCAGGAAAATAATGATCCATATCAAATGTTTTTTGTAAGTTTTTTTTTTTTTTCCATTTTACTTATTCTTATCCTTCTATTCATCAATTAGCATTGTCATTCAGTAAAAGAACTTCATCTCCCACATCCTAGTTAGTATCCCTGTCCATCTGATGTTTCCTCATGAGCAGGGGATTGTTTTCTCCACAATGTTTCCATCCATCCATCCCTACAACTCATTACCACCTCTATTTTTTTTTTTTTTTTTTTTGCAGGTATTTTTAATATATTCTTAGTATAAATACACCTGGATTTACTACATGAAAACACATTCAAAATATTAGCCAGAAATTTTATCTTGCATCCATCCAAATATATATGTTCTAATTTAATATAGTGTTATCTAGATGAAAAAATGTCTAGGTGCAATCGTTAGCCCATAGCAAAATTTACAAGCTAGCTGCAGCCTGGATTAAATAGTTTCTCTGGCATTTTTGATCAAGACATTTGTTAACTTAGATAAGCATATAGTAAATTAGAACATATATATGTTGAATTTACTACCAAATTTGAACAAGTTTGGTGCAGTATTCATTGAGCTATAGTATTTGCAATATTTGAGTGTAGTTTCAAACTCATGCCTTATATATTGCAAACTGCTGTAATCTAGCTATTACTACAACTCTAGACCTTTGAAACTGAACAATTTTTGACTCAGGATCACTTGAACAAATATTTTCTGTCACCAGTATTACTGAGCTAAATTCCTGGTTCATTACCAAGGCCTGTTATTGATCCCCCACATCATGTGACACATTGCATCATCAACATGTGCCACTGTCTGGCACCATGTCAATGAGGCATAGAGATTTCAGTTAAATATTGAGCACTTATATTATAAAAGCCTTTTTAATTCTAACAGTAATCAACAGACTATAGACAGAGAAAGAAATAAGCATGAAAATACTTGAATGCCATAATATAATATATCAGGGGGCTATCTGTACTGTGTCTTCTGTGAATGATTTGGTTTTATGTGCACTAATGCCACATTGCCATGAACCAATTTATTCTACTATAATGCTAAGCACTAAAAATACACTAACAGGAATAATACCTATTAGCCTGCATGCAATGGTCCTTCTCCTTGGACAGTCTATAATGCAGTTGTTTGTGTGGCAAAGAGACTGAAACTGTGGTTGACTGGTGAAGAGAATGGAAACAACTTGTACAACTTGACTTCTTGATAAGATCATATGTGACTGTAATGTGTGATGTGTGATGTGTGTGAAGGCTGTGTTCTATGACAAGGCTTTGACTTGGTGCTCCAAACTTGGGACTTGACTTGGATGTAGACTTCAGAGAGACTTGACTTGAGAGTGAACTTGACTTTTATTTGTAGAGAGAGACTGAGCCCATATATACATATCCCCAAGCTACAAGGATGTCATATGATGCAATGGGTTGAGTATGACAATGAGCAAGCAGTCTGACTAATGGTAAGAGTGCAAACACAAAAAAGGAACCAAAGCAGAAAGTTACACTAGCAAAAATAAGCAAGAATGTGTTGAATAGGGGTAAGGCATGAAGAATTTGTAATAAAGTTCCAAAAATAGAACAGAGGTATGTCATTCAGGGGCCAAGTGAGCCATAAAGAGAAAAATAGGAATCTCCACCAATCACAGTTGAATACTTTATGGCTATCTTCTCCTTTAGTCAGAAGGTGAGTCAGCATGATTGAATTATGAAGGATGACAAATCAATAATGAAAATAGCTCCCAGATTTCTCCTTGATCCACTCCCATGATAGAAAGTGAGGGGGAGTGAGTTGAATATGGTCTCAGGGAACTCTGTGATGAATATTGAGATGGATTGATGTGGGAGAATTTGTTGGGTATGGAGCCTGGAATTCTGCCTCATACTCCTCTTTTCCTACATCATTATAAGTAACCTTGCCCATATATTTTATAAATGTGAATGGTTGCATCTCCTCTTGGAAGAATGTGGAATCACCAATGGTATATGATTGTTGAGAATAGGGATGGCTTTTCTTCATTGATGATGCTTTGGGGAGCTGAGGATAAAGAATGGTTTGTAGCTTGGCATGTCTTCAATTGTCTTCAGAATCAAGTGACCTTTGTGATGATGTAAGGGATGTTGGAGATGGCATGGTGATAAGTGTGAACTGATAAAATAGATGGGGTGGGGCTATGTGGTCTGGCTGAGCTGAACTGAGATGATGGTGAAGGCTGAGGGGAAGTAGATGCATGCAGAGCTTGGAGCTTTTGAAGACTCCTACAGAGTTTGAAGCTTTTGGATATGTGTCATTTGATTTTTCTTCAGTGCTTAAGTGGAACCATTTCCTCAATTGTCTCATCAGATGACCAATATCTTTTCATACCCTGAGGTGAGCCATCATTTCCACCATCTTTAATGTGCTTCACTGCCAACTCACTCATGCATCCACTCCATCACTCCCCATGCAGATGCCACCAATCATTTGGGCTACATTACCCACCCACATCAGGCAACAATCTGGAAGAACTAGCACAGGTAAAGCATTGATCCTCACAAACTCTTCTTCAATCCCAACTTGGGACAGGTTGAATTATCAGTGCATTACATTTCCAGTGCATTACATATCCAATTCATGTGAAGACAAACAAAGTGTGGGGATTGAGATGTTGGAAAGTAGCATCAGCTCCCCTTATGACCCTTATCACTTCAACTACTTCCTGTATCCTCCTTGACCATCTGATTCTACACCACCTCCTTTGATCAGATTAGCAGGTCAGGCACTGCCTCAGAGGCTGTACACTTAGAGTATGGAAGTGTGGTTCCAGATTGTTGGTTGGTTCAGGGGTTAAGTGATGACTCATTACTGTTCCCTATGAGTCATTGTTAAGCATTGTGACTCATTCTGACTCATTCTGACTCACTCTGGCTCATTCTGACTCATTCTGACTCACTCTGGCTCACTCTGACTCATTCTGACTCACCTCCATTCTCTCAAGTAGTTAAATAGCAAGCTTGCTTCATGTATTTTGCTAGTTTGGTTATCATATACATTATGCCATTTCCTGTGCCCTTAAGCACTTGAGGATATCTTGCTCACTCTAACTTTTCTCTCAGCACTTTGCTTTGAGGATTTTCTACTTCAGACTTGCCCTGTCTCTACCTCTATTCTTCTGCAACCAATAAGAACAGGTGCCCCTTTCATTCAGTATAACAATGAAGAGCTAGGAGCAAGTCTAAACACTCTAGTCTTTTGATGTAAGTGAGAACAGGGATATAATTCTGGCTGAGAAGTATCATACAGGAATGCTCTGGTACTTATACTAGAATATCATAAAATGTTCCTAGAAGGTAATATAGAGAGATGGAGGTTTGAGACATGAGTAACTAAGGGGATAGATGCATGTGAATATCTGTGGAGCAGATAGTGCCAGATATTTAATGGGAAACAATACAAAAAGTTGGGATACTAATTAGGAAATAAAATAAGAAAAGGGAAGTGAATGGTGGTTGTAATTTATTTGTCAAGCAAGAGGTGAAAAAAATAAGAGTGAAAATACTTGCTTTCTCTTGACATAATTATGTCATGGCCATTTCTTCTGTGATTCATATTGTAAGAAACTTGATATGGTGTGTACCTTTAATGCTTCACCTGGCTTGCATCCTGCAGGCCACATTATCTCAACATGGCCTTCTATTACTGTAATGTTTCTCTACTCTATCTTTATCATTCCAGTGGCCAAGCACTTACCTGTTGTGCAAGCATGCTGATCAGTTATTGATGACATGTGTGCAGGGTAATCACATGAATGATGGATCTTGGTTAGTGTCATAATGTCATAGCTGTTTTAAACAGTAATGTTAAGGACAAATTTTTGATTTTATTCTCTTTTATTTCCATGGACTCTCTATTTACAACATTATCTTTGTTCTATTCACCTTTTTCCACTTTACTCATTGTTTCTCATCCAGACTTCTCTCATGGACATCACTGCTTTTATCTTGAACATCTCATTCACCTTTCTTTTCTTTATTCATCAATCTGAGGTGCTCTCATGCATAACACTGAGCCAACAAAGTCAACACAGGACATGAGTTAAGGTGTGCAATAGTGCATACAGTTTATTCAACGCGCATATATGCATAGTGAATTGAGTTGAGGTACTTCTTAAGTGTAGCTTTTCATTTTCTCATTACTTACACAGATCAGATCTTTATTCTACCTTTGAGTCTGTGTGCATAGTGTAATGACTGCTGTTTTCCACATCTCGAGTTTAGTAAATTATGTCAATTGGGCCAGAGGGTTTCTATCACACTGATGTTGGCAAGGCCTCTGCAGTCTATCTCACTCCTATTCACTGGTTGCTGAACATGATCTTCACCATCCTGCCACAATACTTTGCCCTCATTTTGCATCATTTGCATCTCCCATGCAGTGTGCAGGGTCACCAAATGTGAGCGGAAGTCCGATCTAGCCAATGGGTTTCACTCATAGGCCCCATCAGCTGCCTTGCTCCATGAAGGTGTAGTTTGACCCTTACTCTGTGTCCTAGCACATGCTACTGATCCACAGTATTCTAGCCCCACTCCATCTGTCCCCCCCCCCCTACATTTGCTTTTTACTATAAGTACTTCAATTCTGCCTGTATAGTTCTCTAGTTCAATTATCATATGTCTACCTCATTATTTGACCCCTCACTAGTAGAAAAAAACCTTAGTACAACGTTCCACTGCCTCATCAGTCGTTGTGTCCAATGGTGAGCTCAAACCTTTGATCTTATTTGCTATGCCTTTAAAGGGGCATTTCCGAGACCGCTATTTGCAGCACTTTGCAGGAGTGTTTGGATCAGCAAAAGGAACACCTAGCCGATGACCACGCCTCATGAGCACCAGGCTTGAATGCAAGTGTGAGAGATTCGGGTTGATCCGACGTGAAGCATTCACCATCAACCTTGTAGAACAACGACCATGTATATGTATGTCTATCTTTGGTTCGAAAATTGTGTATAAGGTGTTGTGTAATGTTTTCAATTGATTCCTGCAAAGATATACAAGACACATTAGACTGGGGTGATTTAAAATTGATCTGAAGGAGCTCTGCAAGATGGGATTCCTTGTTGGGAACAGTGACCTAGGCATTGGATCCTGGAGCTCGCAGAGCATACGCTGGTCTTAGAGTATGTGCGATAGAAGGAGAAGCAAGGAAGGCGGAGTGCTTGATAGCGTGTACTATATGAAAGTAGGCAAGAGTAGTGAAGAAACACCTGAACTGGGGTGACTTTTCCTCAAGGACATACACAATTCATTGCATACTACTCTTGGGTTGATTTCTATGATTGCAGGCTCATGTCGGAATTACACTGACATTCTACCTTTACCCAAAATTTAATCTTAACATGCAGCATACTTAAACCGTTTCTTCACCTTAAAGAGCTGGGGGCTCTAGTATCACATGTTTTATTATTTTTCCCTTTAAATCGTGTCTATCTCCTAGTATATTAGTACAAGGCAGATAGCTTGATAATACAATAATCTTTACCTTTTTACACCCATTTTCCTTTTGAGTATATCTGAATCTTTGAGTTTACCTCTTACCATGAGTTCCCAACTTCAAGTCATAAGTTTGGGTTATTCTATTGAGTCTTTTTACCTTTTGACCTTTTCCCTATCACTATAACATATCTAACACTTCGACCTCACATTGTTTTACAATAGCACATCTATGGCTCATGCATATTGTCCAGAGCAGCAGTGGTTGCTACTTTGTGATCCTATCTTCAAATGTAATAGATAAAAATAATTCAGAATACTTTCCCAGCCTCCTGGGGCAGTGAATGAAGAGGAGAGAGAGAACAAGATCATCTTCACAATATATTTACTGAGTTTATTACAACAGACTATGTAGTGATTTCAATTGCTGCACTGCATTGGTGAACTTCATAGTTCACCACCCCTTGTGATTATTCACATTGCAAATAATCCATGGAACTTCAAATAGGTATAAGGTCTCTTACACTTATAACAATACTCAACTGAAGTCAACCAAATATGGGATTGTAGTAAATACATAGTGACAGTATGTGTAAAGGGATTGTGGGAACTGTGTGGCAGCTCTTACAGACTACTATACAGTGGGTCCTTGTGTATCAGGACCCACTGGTATACATATATTATATCCAATTATATTATTATGCATACAGCCTTAAGGGTGATGTGGGTAAGCCTATCTATATTACTTACAACTAGACTAAATACAATGTGTTGGGACTGTTGGAAGTGATAATCAAAGCCAGAAGCAAGTCTGAATGTTGTAGGATTTTTAATATGGTTGAGAACAGGAATAAATTCTGGCTGACTGGTATCATATAAGAATATTATAGTATTTATATAAGAGCACTGTTGGTTGTAAAGCAATACAATGTTGAGTGTTGTATACTTTGAAGTAATAGGGGGAAAGATGCCAGATCAATAATAAACTTGTCATAACCAATCCTAGCCTTTAGACTTGAGGTAGGAAACATGTAGTGAGAAAAATAGATTGGGAACTTGAATGTTGGCTTATGACTCAAAGCCAGGTGGACATAAAAATGAAGCCTGTCCTAATATTTATTTACAGTGTTCAAAATTAATACTGGAGTGAAAATAGGAGTATAGGAGTATAAAGAAAATAACATGATTGTTTAAGTCCCTGGCTCTTTCTGAATCGAAAATGTAAGTCAAATATGCTGTACACAAAGATACAAAGGAAGAATAAAGTGATCTGAGTAGTAAAATAGAAAATAAAGTGAAGATACTGTACACATAATTGTGCCTTGACTCTGTGCCTTGACTCAACTCATTGTACATATATATGCCTCATATGAGATATACATGATGGTATGCACCTCAATGTTACACAGTGTGTGTCTCAACTTGGTGAAGGTGGTGGTGATTTGGTAAATGGGAAGCAGGGAGTGATGAGATGTCCAGGTAAAGTGTCTGGATAATGAATAGTGGATAGAAATAGAGAAAGTCACTGGAATAGAAGAAATGAAGCTAACTAGAAAGTCCATATGATAAAATGGAATAGAATTTATTCACTGTCCTTAAATGACCTCTCCTTTATTTTTTATAATATGGGTTATTCCTGGAATGAAATATGGAAAAGCAAAGTGGAGAGAAATAGGTAACTAAGGGGATGGATATATGTGAGGATTTTTGGAGCAGATATTGCTGGATATTACAAAAGAAGCATTGTAAAAATCATAATACTAACTAGGGAATTGTGAATGGAAAATAATGCTGAATGGTGTTCATAATCATAGACTAAGCAATAGGAGAAAAAGGATAAGCATGAAAATACTTGAGTGCCCTGACATAATTATATCAGGGGTTGTTCATTCTGCATTTTGTCTTAAAAGTAGCTTAATACTATGGGTACCATTAATGCTCCATCCAGCTTGCATCCTGCATGCCCTTTTGTCTCAATACAGCATTCTATTTACTGTAATGTTTTTCTTATGCTATTTTAATATACCAATGATCTGGCACTTGCAATATATAAGCATTGAAGGATGCTTGCATACTGTATGCAAAAAGGGTACAGTGCATGCATACCATACACAACAAGGTGATGGTGCATAAAGAGCAGGGGACAGTGCATGTGGACCATATGTAAAGAGTGAGGGTGAGGGACAGTGCACATGCACCATACACAAAAAGGCTATGGTGCACATGCACTGTATGTGAAGAGCAAGGGATGGTGCATGCACACCATACATGACAATGTGATGGTGTGTATGAACCATATTGTATTTCCATGTCTACTGTGATATTGCATGTACCATCCTAACCTCATACTAGTCCCCACATCTGAAGTACCATTGACCCCATGTGACAACAACACTGGTATTACCATCCATTTTCATGGCACACCCTTATTCCAGAACCAGATCATCCACCATGTCATATGTAGCACAGGCACCATAACCTTGTATGAGTGCAAATGCACCATCAGGTTCCTTAAAGATCTCAAGCAAGTGTAGAGGTACCTGATGTATGGGTACATGCAGTGGTCCTGGGATACATTGTATAGATGACCTCAAACAAATTGAGAAAACGACTGGGAAAGCTGTGGAGTTCTCTGCATGGTTTTCAGGGTTCAGAAGGATTCTCTGGCACCATTGACACATGGGGAAAGCAAGAATTACCACCCAATATCTTTCATTGGATGAACACCTACCATTGTGAATTGAAAATTGCTGTGCTGAAGCATATTGTTTGTTGGCTCTCAATTTCTGCCATTGAATTTGATATGCCTTACTTGTTCAGTATTGGAGTCACTATCAGCTTTATCAGCCATATTTCCTTCCTGTGGCTTTTCTTCTCAGTTCCAAGTTTCTTGAGGAAGTTGAGTTTGGTCACACATCTTTCATGCCCAATTCTGTGGAATTGATAAGACAACTGTGGCAACAATGTGTCAAGATCTGGCAGTTGAAATTGGCATGCATCTGCCATGCACATCTGCCCAAGATATGCTTCAATGAATCCAAGGTACTGATTCATTCTGTAAATTTCTTTGTGAAGATGAGGATGATACCCTTTGCATAGAATGGCTTGAGACACCCCCAAGTTGATGGAATACAGATATGAAACTGTGCAAGATGTGCTTCTCAGCATGTTAGCAGCCCTCATCAATGCTTCATATGATGATTAACCATTTGCATGCACCATCACACATAAGTCTTTTGTGACAACATACTGGAATCCAACATGTGCATCAGTGTACCACCTGGAGCTGTAAATAGTTGTTTATCTCCCTTGGTGTAGTTTGCAACCTTTTCTAGCATATGTTGGCTGCTCCCAGTATGCCATGTGTGCAAATTTTATGTTGATCAGCTAGACAGATGGCAGTGGTCTCTGCATACATGGGGACTGGACACTGTTGATCTGGAACCTCCAGCTAATTAGCTAATCCCAGCAAGCAATGCTGTGTGCTTCAATTATATGTGAGAAGTGGCATGAAAGGTGCTATGTGAAGACAACATTCAGAGAGTAGCTTAGGAGATGTGTTCTGCTTCTGAGAAGTTAGGATTCAATGACTCAGAGTCAGGTGCAGCTTGATCCATTCCCATCAACTTGCTCTCCAGCAGAAATTTGAGCTGCTGGCTGGGTATTTTTTTCACAGAGTGACCATCAGATCAAATATGGGCAGAAATATGGGTCTGCATGTCCTGATGAGCAGCTGCAGTGAGTGAAATAGTGGTTTTTTTTTAGTACATGATAGCTCACCATAGCCTTCCCCTGGGTCTGGAGCATAACAGAGAGTTAAGTATAACACAACCTGCATTATTTATGAGTCACCAGTAATGGAAGACTCTAATGGAAGACTATACTTCCCCTATAAAGCTGGATACCCCCTTACCTTCTGATGAAACATCTTTACTGTCGTGAAATCAGGATTCAAATGCTGCTGATGGCAAGTAGCAGTAAGATCAGTATAGCCAGGGACATGTTGCCAGACTCTTTTAGTATATCCTTAATCCAATAATCTGTGCTGTCTCCTAGCTACAGTAGTATAAAGATTTGTGTAGTCTACAGCAAATACCAATCAGTTTCTATCCAGTCACTCCAACTATGCACTCAAGTTTATGTGCATCCTCTAAGTTCTGTCTCTGTGCTTGAGTTTAATGTGAATCTCCTTTTTAGTCTTCAAATCTCCAAGTTCTTGTCTCCCATATGAGATAACAGTCTTGACCAAAGTCATAAAAGGACTTAACTTCTCTCTTCAGGAATAGCTCATTGTTGTGTGACAAATCTGCATATCAACCCCATGTGAAATGTCATGTTGATTCACCTGGCCAAGAGCTTGGGGTGGGAGCTCTATGGTCATGGTAGAGGCTGTATTATGGCCCTCAATGACCCAAGTGATTTAAGTATCTCTTCAATCCTGTCATTATCAGTCCCCACAGTGCCTATGCATCAAAATTTGACATCATCTGAGTTACCACAGTCTTCTTCCCCGGTAACCATTGTGCCTTCTGATATCATCATGACTCCTGTGATTTCTGGAGACATTTATTTAACCCCTGTAAGGGAGCTATGCTCCCTGTACAGTGATTCATGACTATAACACAGTCTATTTTTACTAAGGTCTATTTTCATTTGTTCCTAACTCACTTAGCTAGATTCTTTGGTGTTCCTTTGGACACCCCATCAGTTTCAGCTCATGCTTCTTTGGCTGAGTCCATCCCAAACCCTGGACCCTCAGTGGTGCCCACCCAGAAACTCAAAGCACCAAAGGTTGCCTTGATCAATGCAGATGTCTTTGTGTGTGCCAGTAATTTGAAAGGTACCCAGTGTCTCCAGTTGAACCTTGCCACAACCAAAGTCTTTGCCCAGTTGGCTTTGTTCACCCCTGAACCAGTGGCTCTGAAAGATGTCCCAGGGGAGTACCATGACTTCACCAATGTCTTCAGTAAAGCCAGGGCTGATACCTTGCCACCCTACCAAACCTATGATCTGAATATCAACCTGGAAGAGGGAGCCACATCAACCCTGTGCCTTACATATTGCAAACAGCTGTAACTGGTAATAGCCTCATGTGGCAACATGGCATTATATTTTGGCAACAGTTTTGGCAATGTTTATGAGACTTGGATGTGTTGTGCAAGTGGAATATTACAGTGGTTTGCAATATATAAGGCATGAGTTTGAAACTACACTCAAATATTGTAAAAACTGTAGCTCAATGAATACTGCACCAAACTTGTTAAAATCTGGTAGTAAATTTAACATGTATATGTTCTAATTTAATATGATGTTACCTAGATGAAAAAAAATGTCTAGGTGCAATGGTCAGCACATAGCTAAATTTAAAAGCTAGTTACAGCCTGGATTACAGTGGTTTCCAATTTTATAATAAAATCAATATAAAGTAATATTTTAATAAAACCAATATTTTGTTATGCCTCGTCAACACAGCATCAGATAAGGTGCGCATGTCTATGACACAGAAGGTCACATGGTGTGGGTATATACATATGGCAGTGCAACCCATATAATCTCCAACTTAAAGAGTAATTACTATACTGATAATATTATTCACCATGATTGATCCATTCTGGTATAATCCAATCATACATTAGAATAAAATTTCAAAAAGTCTGACAATTAAGACCTGTTTTAGAACCCTTCAAGACTTTGGTGTTATTGCTAACTCAGCAATCTATCAGAGTGTGTCATTTATGAGACTATTGGAATAGTAAACACTGCTGCAGCATAACTCCAGAAATAATTTAATATTTCTACCTTGGTCAAATCCATGTAATAACTAGTCCAAGTTAATACAACTTGAAGACAATGCATTTTTTTTAGCAGCAATGAGTAATAAACCAAGGTTCATAGGTTCTAGGACACTATTGAGGTCCAAGTGTATTCTAAATTCAGGGGAATGTGCTTGATAGGAGAGTTTGTAGATAGATTGACCTGATGATCTGTTAATACACAACAATAAATGAGCGACAGTATATGAGGTGGCTTTTGCAAGTGACTCAACTCAACTTGTGAAAGTCACTGAATAGGAAAATCAACTGAACAGTTTGTCTTGGGTATTAGGATGCTAATTGACAAGAAAATTGATTGTTAACTTCACCCTGTAGAATTTCACCTAGTGGGTTAGGCTAGGTGGCTAAGTAGAAAAGCAACTACTTAACTGAGAATCAATACAGAAAAGCAACTGTAAGACCCTAGCTGGGGTTAGCAGCTTAGTAAGATAGACAGGTTGTGCATAGAAGAAGTTAGATTGCTAGATCAGTTGGATGTTGATCCAAGGGGGCAGGATGTCCTCCTTATATATTGTACGTTACACAGGATCATGTAAAATATGATTCTTCTATCTATTAGGTGAGTGATGTCATATATGACTGTTTGCACAATCCAGTGTCACCCTGTAACTATGGTGGTGTGTTTGTGCTAGAGAAAGTAAGAAAAGAAAGAATAGCCAGCCAATTATCTCCTCTGGCTTGCACAGCCCTGCACTTCTTTGCACAACCTGGGTCAGTCCCATGACCATGGTATCTTGGTTGTGGAGGTCCCTGTCATGACTGCTGTTTTCTACATCCCAAGTTCAGTGAATTATGTTAATCCCCCCAGTGGCCTTCCATCACACTGACATCAGCAAGGCCTCTACAGTCAATCTCACTCCTATTCGCTGGTTGTCAAACATGATCTTCGCCATTGTATCACAATACTTCGTCCCCATTTCACATCATTTGCAGTCCCCTTGTGGCATGCAGGGTCACCAAGGATGAGCAGCAGTCTAATCTAACCAACAGGTTTCACTCACAGACCCTATCCATCACCATGCCCCATAAAGGTGGTTTGACCCTGACTCCATGTCCTAGAATGCGCTACCCTTCCATAGTATTCTACTCTCTCTTGATCTAGCCCCCCCTGCATTCGCTTTTTACTATAAGTACTTCTATTCTGCCTGTGTAATTCTCTAGTTCAATTATTGTACATCTACCTTGCTATTTTGACCTCTTGCTAGTAGAAGAAAAACCTTTTAAGATAAAATCAATATAAAACAATATTTTTTTTTAATAAAGATGATATTTCCTTATATCGTCGACACGGCACCAGATGGGGCACTCGTGTCAATGACGCAGGAGGTCACGTGGTGCGGGATAACACTTGGCCTCGGAGACAAACCGAGAGTTCGGCTCAGTGATGTCAGAATGACAAAAATATTTGTTGTTTGGGCAATTATTGGTGGAATAGTGTTCGGTTTTGAGGGCATAGAACTGTAGTAATAACTATGTGATTTCTATGATGCTTTGAGGCTGCCAGAAACAGTGAGTAGAGGTCAGGAAATATTCTCTTGGTGGATTTAACAAGTAAATATATGAGTTTGTGCAAGATAAAAGTTCTGGGTGATATTTTGGCACTGCTTTCATCTAGGAACTATTGGAGTATTTATACTAGAACTATTCTAAAAATATATTCGAAGGGAAATGACAAATAAGGCAGAAATGAATTACAGGGATGCATGCATGCAGTCAGGGTGGAGCAAATATTCCCCTGCTCATGTTGAAACATCGGATGAACAGGGATACTACCTAGGATGTTTGGGGCAAAATAATTCTAATGAATCACAATGGCAATTAATAGGTAAAAGGATGGAAGAAAATAAAACAGAATAAGCTTGTGAAAAACCTTTAATATAGATTACTATTTTCTGGACCTGTTTCATGAGTATCCAATTGAGTGAGTGTATGTGATACATCACTCCTTCTAATTTCCATGGGTTCTGAAATCTCCATACAGCAATCTCCATGCTGTAACAATATATTTGTTATACATGTTCCACCGAAGGTTTGGAGCTTATGTAAGCGACCCGATCTAGTGGTCATGTGGGGTAATGATATATGTGATCCGATCCACGATCCGGTCTCGATCCGGTGACGTAGT
>QFFB01006406.1:0-10006 GCA_003316465.1 Ramaria cf. rubripermanens
CACTTTCGTTCCCTGCCCTCGTTCGCGGTCGAGACTGCCTTAAAGAACACTACGGAAAGCAACGGACGTATCTGGGAATTGTCATTGCATTCTGGCGTGCAAGTGCATGCGTTTTGCCAAAGAATGGGCCTTCGGATGGCGTATAGTCCAGCTCGTTGGTTAGTGTGAACTTAAGATAAAATCACTAGCGAATCTCATGATAGTAATGCTCATCATACATCCCCAGGCCGTGGTTCCGTCAGGCACGACAACCTCGGATATTCTGAATAGAGAAGCATCATCTTGTCACTGTGCCAAATATTGGCATTGGTAACGTAATGTGGCGAAGTAGGTTCGCGCCTTTTCTCTCCTTAATTGAATAAACAAGACGGAGCAAAGAGCGAAGATATCATATCCCATACCGGTGCATTGTACTTCGGCTTCAGAACTCGAAGTTTGCAATCAAGATAGATGTTTTCAAACTTGTACATGGGCACGGGCGCTGAGAGCTGAGTGCCGGGATCTCACAAGGATAAGTAAGATCGTCATGCAGATGGTATCACAAAGTTTAGAACAGCTCAGCAGAGGTCTACAGTAAAGTGACTTCGCGACGTTACGTTGTCAACGGTCACGCTAGGTGACATGACAACGAGCATGTGTGTCTGCACATGTCTTGACAGACGACCAGAACCTGTGCTGTGAGTCTCATGAGCTGGAGCCACACTCGGTCCATCGCTGTCACCTAGCTGCATAGCCTGAGTGGCAACTGTACATCGTTTCGGGGATGTCTCCTTGAATTTAGGCTTAACCATATTACTCAATCAAACGAAATGACAAGCCGATTCTCTTCTTGTACGCCTGGCGTGGCAGCCTATTCTCCCGTTTCCCTCCACCCTCTCATTCTTCTCCCCCGATCCTCTTCCGCAGTCCTCTCATCACTTCCTCGCCTGTCCACAATATATATCCAGCAGTGCCGTGTGACCTTTTAACTTTACATCTTGAAAGATCCCATATAGAGTCCGGAGCACTACGCGATGCAGCGAGCGTGGCATGCTGTAGATTGGATATTGTATGAGTCGACAAGCAGTAAAATGGCTACGGGTGCGCTTCTCCTGTCGCTCGCGCGTGTGGCTGTCGCACGCCAACAGACAACACGATGCTGGTGAGTCCGTCCTGAATTCATGACCGGTTTGAATCCTGTCTATTTTCTGTCTTGGCGTCTCGCTATCTCACTCATTCGCGGTGCACCGTGAAGAGCACACGGTGCTTGTGCGCGACTGACAAATTCGCTGGTTGTGATCCCGAGAGTAGCTCAAGAGTGCACCACAGAGTACCAAGCACAACACAGCACACCGAGTCGTATTTTGAAACTTAGCTCACAATCGCTTGGGCACGACGTATGACTTATGACGCAATATAGGAGGGATAAGGGGGAAGGGGGAGAAAACAAGGGGACAGGTAACATCTGGCCAGAGGAAGGATGCGCCGCATCATATCACGTTTCGGTCCTTTTCGTCTCAGCTACCTCGCGCATTCCCAGGTCTTTAGCGGTTCAGACCCTTGTATGTTGTCATCCGGAGCTTACGCGTCTTCCAGGGCTGATATTTCCAGACCACACCTTATGTGAGACGTGAGCTGCGAGCTACGGCTTGCGTCCCGCTTACGCCCTCAGGATATCTCTCGGGGCGTCGTCGCCTGCTGGCACATGACTCATGAGCGCCGGCTTGAAAACTCAGAGGAGCGCGTCGCTCCCGGCCTAACCCCCTCCATTAAGATTCCCAGCGTGGTCTGTGACATCTCCCTCAACGCCTAGTCCCATTCCCACTCTCAACATATAATCAGGTCAGTCCCTCGCCCTCGTCACCTTTCATGGCGTAGAGTGTGCGCTTCACGCCCCCGGGCTCGGCTACCATCCAAGTCACCTACCCCTCGCTGCGCTCGTGATGACGTGACCTGCATGAGCTCTACTCTACCCCCTACTGAAGGACCGAAGGACTGCTCCCATCTATCATGACCACACGCATCCTTATAACCCGTGACGTGCTGCTCTCTTCTTCTGCGCTTAGTGTGCTGTCGATAACTCGATGGATTGCTTTGGCTCGATATTCGGTCTTCAGATGAGTTACAGTATCGTTTCTCATGCATTATTTGCAGCATATCGCACTTACAAATAAGTATTCCGTCCAAAAATTCGGCGTCATGGTATCGCGCTGAAACTCACCAGCGACAGCACCTCTGCCGGTGACTTTCAGTCGTGCGCAGCTTTATCAAGTAAAAGTGATGTACGTGGCTGGCGCTAATCATACACGTGGATGCATATCATGGCGTGTGTTAAACACCAGGGACGTAGAGTTTTGCCTTTAGGCGGGCGTGACTTAGGTAAGAAAGTGTCGATTAGAGAGGCGAGGGCTGGCGAGACTTAGGTAAGAAAGTGTCGATTAGAGAGGCGAGGGCTGGCGTGACTTAGGTAAGAAAGTGTCGATTAGAGAGGCGAGGGCTGGCGTGATATTTCCTTAAGCAACTCTCGGAGCTATTATACTGCCTCCTGGGTCAACCTACATTCTGCCTCGAACTACCACCCACCACACACTTTCACCGAATTCCAGGTAGGTCGGTTGATGTACAAGTCACCTACTTTTTTTGCCTCACAGTGCAGTGATTATGTCTGCGTGACTCAAGCCCGGGCGACATCAGAAGTGCCACGCAGCAGGCTTGTCATGTGTAGGCTGCTGCCACTCGCGCTGAGTTTAGGACTTTCCGATCAATGGGCGTGGCGTCCAGTTTCGCTCTTTTTTTGGTATGGAAGACATGAATCTGAATCTTGAACTCAATTCATAGTAAGATGCAGACCCACCCCGCGGTCGAATTTGCATGTCGTTTCTGTTCTTACAATTAGGTGCCCACCTCCAGCTATCAAGGCATGTTACATACCTTCAGAATAGAACTACGAGAGTGAAGTTGTTGACCAGTCGCGTGTCCATGATTCACTCTATCACTCTTCGCAGGCAAGCGACCTTATACAGTACCTCTCAAGAATCCTGCTTGACAATGGGCCCCGGGCCTTTAGAAATCCGAGACAAGGCGGGTAGTTACAGTGCAACGATCATACTCTCATCCAGATGTGTCATGGTTTCTCAGCAAGTATTTGGAGACAAATTCATGATGCTAGCTCACGAGCTCTGAAAACAAATACGAGAGGATGGAAAGGAATGGAACAGGCCCAAGCACTTAGACAACATCGATGCCCGGAGATGCTTTTTCGCGTGCGCCGTTGCGTGCCTTTTCGAGATGCGCTAGTGCGGTGGCGCTAGGCCTGTTCAGGATACTATCCGAACCAACGAAAACGAAAGCATCATAGACTAGTGACCCAGTGAGTGCGCCGGTGAACGGGCCAAGCTATACATTCATAGCACGACATTGAATATAGCCATATGCATTATAGAGGAGAGACCCACGATGGCACACCACAACCAGTACTGGTTGCGAAATGAGAACACTGGAAGTACCACACCAATAAGTTACCTATACCTTCATCCAAGAGAATACGCACCGCCTTCACCATAGCCTACCATGGCGGTCAGGAGTCTTGGACCGAGATCGCGGGCAGGGTTGATGGCGAAGCCTGCGATATAAGTAGAGACGATCAATTCATTGCAGTCCCATGCATGTATCCTGGTGAAAATCCACCTGTCTGCATGCCAAAACATCCAGCTATGCCCAGAACAGTGACAAACAAGACGAGGGGAAGCATGCCTTGGGGTGGCGCCAAATTTCCCTATGGGATGTCATATTGAGCTTAAAATGAGGATAAAGAGCAGGGTCATGGAGAACTTTATCTGTAGCCGCGAAGATCACCATAAGGAGGATCGCAGTGCTAAGAAACTCGTTGAAAAAACAAGACGCTGGGGTAAAAATGTTTGACTTGATTAGATGAAGGTCTAGCTGGGTAAACGGACTAACCCGAAGTCATGTAACTAGGCTGGACAGCAGGTTCAGCAGATCATCATGTATACTTTATCCCTCTTACGGCATATGTGGCAAAAAGGCTCGCTGTACCAGGAACAGTACGAATTCCCCGTCCGCCCTCGACTATGTCAATTGCGTGGAAGTAGGTGGCATAGACACAGGCGGCACCACAAAGGGCGCCCATAAGCTGCGCGAACATATATATGGGAACCTTCTTCCAAGGAAAGCGGCGGAATACGGCGAGGGAAAGCGTGACCTATCGGATTTTTATCACAAATTTGAATTCGACATAGTAAGCAATGAGCGTACTGCAGGATTAATGTGTCCACCGGATATACCACCACACACCCAAACACCGAGTGCGATGCCGAGGGCCCAACCGAATGAAATTGAAAGATAATCCTTGAATGAACGCAGGTAAATCAGAAGGGCCCGGGTCGTGCAAAAAGCAGATCTGCCGTACTCCCTTCGGAGTCGACGCTACTCCCGGGTTCGAACCCAATACAACCTAGATTAAGATGCTTGATCTGTATATTTCCTGCCAGTGGTTCTCGAACGTAGGCTCACTTGGCAGAGAACGCCGTTTCCGAAGAGTATCAAAATCATGGTACCCAAAAACTCAGCAGCAGGCTCTCGAATCATCTTTCGCCAGCGTGCCCATTTATTGGGACAGAGCGTGTAATAAACGGTTAAATTGTCGATTTCGGCGTCATAGGTGCCCACAGTGCGATACGCTGGCGATTCCAAATGCCTGACGTCCTCCTTGGAAGGGGTTTGAGCTAATTTTCCAATGTCTTTCATATCGTGATAGAGGGGAGGCGGAGACGGGGGAAAGGGTTGTGGAATATAACAGGGCATGCCCCGCCCTATATACAGGTAAATGTGGCGAAGGGCGAACTGTTTGACATCGGGTTGACATTGAGGCGAGTGCCGACGTGCGGAGAGGCCCAGACAACGGTGCTACAAATAATATCAGGTGATAGAATGCTTGCTCCTGGATATGTCAAGACGTCCGTCAGTTCGCACGGGGCGAATAAAAGTAATATATGGAAGCACCACGCAGGGCTACATGCCTCCTGCTGGATCCTAATGTCTTCACGGGTCTCCAGTTTTAAAGGATTAATTACGCCGTATTGATGTTGATGTGACTTATCCAACAGGGTATGTTTTGGAACTTGAGTTTACATTGTGGGACTTAACCCTGTGTTGACAAGGACATTGGAAAACAATTCCTTTTCCTTTAGGCAGAAGGTGATAGTTAACGAGGTCGTTTGCGGCCAGTCTGGGCCCATTTTCAAACCCCCTATCCATCCGAAAGTTGAAGCATTGAGGACTGACAAAAGGCGGAGATCGGGCGCATGGAGAGCAATTGTCATACAGTAGCTGACTAGAAGTTGCAACTGCAATCTAAGCTTCATGTCCTGAGATTGCATTGTAGAGATAAGAGAAGAAGTCGCCACAGTCCTTTACTAAGTCCTCGCATAGCTGTGACGGATTATGAACAAAAACAGCTTATGTAAGTAAATGTTATGTAATATAAACTGGTATTCATTTATGGCCAAACGAAGTTCAAATTCAAAGTCGACAATGTTCAGTGAAGGCTTCTTGGGTGCATTTCGGGGAACACCGAGCAAACCGAAGTTCTTGAATACCTTATAGGACTGCGTGCAACATGAAACTGTTGCAGAGGTTCGTTCGAAGAATCGGCTGCTGCAGCTTCCTGTAGGCAATGTTTGGCCTTCTCTTGCTGACTGGGCATGTGCATCCGTACTCGGATTACCGCGCCCTTATTAAATTCATTAAGCTGAGAGGATTCTGGGTGACCCAACAATCTGATTTGATTTACCAGTTGGCTCGTGTTTGCTTGCCTTCACAGAAGCCCGCACTAGGCTGCAAGCTCGGAGGGAAACCGTAGGGACCCACCTGGTATATCGTAGAGTATGTAATACCTGCAGACATCTCTAACGAAACGCCATATTCATTCTAGCTTCGCTGCTGTGCAACTCCACAACTCCACCAGTGGTAGGCTGGCAGCCAGACGATGATCATAGCTTGCTTTGACTGATCCTACCCGTCGGTCATGTATATAGACAGAAGCAATGCCGAGGAGATCATCACTCCACCACCATAGGTTGGCGCGAGGTGCAGTTGTTAAGGTGTTAAGGTTGAGGTTGCAAAGGAATTCAACAAGTAAAAAGGTTTATTGCTCATCATTTCCCTAAAAGGAAATGTCGTTCCGCCAATTGAACCTTGTCATAAGTATACATGCTATACTCTAAGTACTCTCACTTAGTCTGAGTCCCTCATTATAACCCGTGCTAAATACTTCCTGAAACCAACTCAAGGCTATGAACACCTTCCCAATAAAGTTTCCAGGTGTTATATATGCCACGGCTATAGGGAGTTAACCACGGGTTTTCCCGTTCGCACAGCACGATCTAGTTTGACGTTGCAAATCGATCTCGTCATGGAAGGCACTGTAACACAGAGTTCACTAAAGGCTGTAGTCTCTGGCGGTTCTCTTGCAGGGTTAATGATCGCAGTCGTCCTTAAGGACTTAGGGTACAGGTGTGCTATCCTAGATCATTCTCGAGACCGACAGTCGAGGCTCAGCCAACTAATATTAGTGTTACCGTATTGGAACGTTCTCTAAGCGTGCAGAGTCAAGGGGCAGGAATCGTACTGGGAAGGTGGTCCAAAAGGTTCTTTCAAACTTTCGATAAGACCGAAACGGAGCTTGCGGTATCTGCGCTTAGACGACAGTTCTTCAACAGGGACGGCTCAACTATGAAAGAAGAGAGTATTATTCTGGGAATGACAAGTTGGGACAAGGTTTGTTACATGCCAATGACTCATGCGGTTGGGAATATTGTGTTACCTATGACATATCTAGCTCTATTACACCCTCCGCGCCAATTTTGACGGCCATGTCCAAGGTAGGTACATTGACAATGCGTCTGCAGCTGCACAAAAGGACAAAATAACCCGCTATCTTATGGGACGGACCGTCATCTCCCATTCGTACGACGCTGGGCTGGAGAAGGTCAACGTTACCTATAGCGATATGGATGGACAGCAAGGTCACATTCAGGCGCACCTTTTTGTCTGTGCTGAAGGTGCCTCCTCTTCCTCTCGAGAAGTGTACTTTCCAGGGTTGCCAAGAGCATACTCCGGATATCTGGCATTTCGTGGCTTGTACGAGCAGCACGATCACAGTCTACATTCAGCTGACCCTGCTTTTCGAGAGTTCCTGAATCCGAGTTGGACCCAGCGACTGCAAAAACTCTTGTCCATTCCTTAAGTGTTAACATGTCTATCTCCACTTGATCAGCTCTTTTCTAACCCCCGGCTAGTTCACCCATGCAAAGGACAGCCAATTTCTGTGCTATGGTATGTGAAACATTGCCTATGCTGCAGGAATTTACTAAGCACAGACGTTGACACCAGCAATACCTGGCCCTGAAGGGTGTACTGCTCCTGGAAGACGTCACATCAATTTTGTATGGTACAATACATATCCCGAAGGCCCTTGTCTGGAGAAAGTTATGACAGACAAAGGCGTCTGTCCACTGCCCTGTTAAACTTACTTATTCTGAAAGTACCTGCACTACAGGGTATACGACACCCATATTCTCTTGCAGCGGGAACTATGCCGCAATCGGTTATCGAGGACGAGATACATCCCAAGGCACGGGAAAAGTTATCCCAGCAATGCCTTGAAGTTAGGCATCCTAATTCTATTTAACAATACTGCCTCAAGGTAGTTGTTTCCAAGGTGGTAAAGAAGACGAAGCAGCCCTTTATCCAGCTAGTCACGGACGTGATTTCTCCCTCCGCAGTATTTCATGACGGCCACGTTATCCTCATAGGTGATGCTCTGAGCGGAGCAAGACCTCACACTACAGCTTCAACGTAAGTGTAAAGTTTCGACCCGTACATTTGAAATTGCGAATGTCTGCTTCTCCAAGCAATCAGGCAGCAGATCATGCTCTACGCTTGCATTCCGTTCTTCAAGGCGACCCATGGAACATCAGAAGTCTCGTGAAGTCTTGGGAGCCTGAATCCCTTCGTTATGCCAAGTATCTCTGGGATATTGGAAAGGCTCTCGGCGATCTCAGTCAATTCGGAGACCATCCGGTGCGTAATTTTGATCAAGAAAAATTGTCATCGCTTAGTTGCGAGGGGATCCACAGATGAGTGTTGATATAGAGGTATGAAAGCCGTAATGCCATATTCGAAGCGAGTATTTGCGGCTCATAAGCTTACCGTACAGTCACAAGATCGTCTGTTCGAAGAATGGATGAAGGTTGGAGAGCCCAGATAAACATCAAGTATTGCATTCAGATGGCGTTTTCTTGTTCTGTCTATTTCTGTCCACCACGGCCTCATGAATAAATGTTGTCGATCAGGCTACATTCATGTTGGCGTGATTGGGGATTCCAGCGGGTTGCTTCGAAAAATAAAAGGACATTTCACAAGTGCAGAAGTTGCTCCTGGCTCGCCAGGTGAGTGTGGTTAGTTGACTTCTCAGCTGAGACAGAAGTCGAGAGAAGAGCAATTTGAACAAAGGAGCTACATGCTCTACCCCCTGGTCATGGGTGCCATAGGCTGTTTGCATTCGACCCTTTTATCTTCTCGCCACTAAAGATGCCACGTCTGATCGAAACCAGTGAGGGTTGCTGGTTGCCTTTAAACATTCCATGTTAATTTGGTTTGGCTGGATATATCTTGAGCGACCATTGGTGCACGTCCTGGTCGTCGGCAAGTGTCACTGGGACCGTGGTCATATATTTGGTGGGTGAGGCAGCTGCAACACCTTTGTGTTGTTGGGTAATACGCTAAAGAGTTTGGCTCATAAATCATCTACAACAACCCACGTCCTTCCAGGTGATGCTACTTGCAAAGACGGGCTGGTCAATCAGTCAGTCGTGCATTTGTTATCCACACGAAAAAACTAATCCGGGAGTCCCGAAATTAACGCCCAATGTCGTTTTCTAGCACTGCAGATTTCGTTATAAATGACTCATCAATGTGCCATACTGTAGGGACGAAAGTGCCACATACAGGATAATTTGGGTACGTATAATCTGTGTTAATTTATCACAGCGGATGGATTGTCTCGAGCTGACATCTTGTTTCCAATGACTCGCTGGCACTCGAATTCATAACCAGGTAGATTGATCTTGTGCGGGAAGACGTGGTTGCACCAGAATTTTGGAAAATCACGCGCCAGTCCTCCAGCATCCAAGTTATGCCATACCATTGGGGAAAAGGCCAGACTGGCACTCAATTCATCTGCCTCAAAAAAAAGATGCTTCGGGAAGACGACACTGACAGATGACATGATAGTCCGGTTGTACTATCAAAAGAAACCATTTCATCTGATTCAGAAGTTCCAGGAAGTGTCGGAAGAGTCCGGGGAACTTAAAGCTTCTCCTCGACGTGGAAGATACGCCACCGAAGAATATAATCACTTACTAGGGTTTGTCATTTGACGGGCTTCGACAGGGTGAAGTGTTGAGCAGAGAAACGCGATAGCGAGCCTACACCAGGAGGCTTTGGTCACAATTAGGAGGATGGCAGCGTGAAACGGGCTGGTTATGGGGAACGCCCACCAAGCACGGTTTGGGCCATCCACAAGACGAGACGATCACGGAACACGTTCATATTAGTCACCCTCGATCGATCGTTGACTAACTTGTGAGTTTGTCCGCATCTATGCACTGCTCAACTAGAGTCAACTTCACACATTATGCATTCGTTGTTGTAGACTTGCGAGATATGGCTTACTGTTATGCTGGATATGTCGTACCATCTTCTTTCGCTCGTGATGTGCCCGTTGTATATTCATCTTCGAATTCGTTTGCGGTAGTCGGACTGGTCTGCGTCCGACATCCTATAATAGCTCACAGCGGCCGCAACATGTATCGTCGCCACGGCGTAGCAATCAATTAATCAGGGTTCATCGCGCTGGCGTGCTTTTTGATCCCAAATAGACCTGTCCCGTGGATCGATCTTCCTTCGTCGTGTCTTAGTTATTCTTAAAAGTTCAAGGTAAGTT
>QFFB01006421.1:0-11174 GCA_003316465.1 Ramaria cf. rubripermanens
AATCGACTCGTTTTGAACAGCCTCAAAAGGCCTCTGTTACCCGACGACGGACTTCTAATGGCGCATACACGTCTGGTTCCGTTTCCCGTTCGCACTCGAGCTCGACGACCCAATCGCGTCGTTCTTCGCCGACCGCAATCTCATCACCACTCGTCACACGCCTACGGACACGGACAGTTTCATTTCACTTTGGCGATGGTGACACTAAAAAGTCGTTCATTAAAAACAGGGGTCAGCGCCAAGTTGATTCTGACGAGGAAGACGATGATGGTGTTACAGAAGCTAGCCCATCGCCGAGACGACTTAGGAGCAAAAATAGCTCCACGGATCACCACGATATCCGAAGGATTACCCCTATGCGGAAGGCGAAGGGTCAAGTTGGTTCTTTAAAAGAAAGTGACGATGAAGAAGATGAACTGAAGGATGATGACGAACGGCAAGATATTGAAAATGAACAGGACGAAGACGCTGTAGAAGAGGGGGATGAAGAAGTTGACGAGCTCGCACCATCCGTATCACCTTCGCCAACGCCTATGCGCAGGAGAACGCGCGCGCAAACCCAGATATCATCCCCTGCGGTGTATGTTCTCCGTCGGTCACGCACAGCCCCCGAACCGTTGACTCCGCGTGTCGACCGGAGGAGACTTCGGCGCATGCGGATGCAGGCATCTGGAACCCCGAGCGATGGCGATGATGAAGATACGGATGGGGAAGATCATGGTAGTGAGAGTGATGAGGATTCTTCTGCGGCTAAGGAAGATACGACAGATAGTGTGGAGATGGAGGTCGAGGTCGAACCTAGGAGGTTGAGGAATGGCAAGATAGTTGGGGAGGATGAGGAGGTGGTTGAACAGACATCGGAAATGGATGAGGAGCCGGATGGTGAGGGTGAAGGTGGCGAAGAAGATGCAGAAGGCGATGTGGAGGAAGAGGATGTCGACGCTGCTTCTGTTGATCTTGAAGCCGACTCCATTTCGTCCATGTCGGACGCTAGTGGCAGTGATGCCTCTGTTGACGAAGAAGTCCATGAAGACGGTGGCGAAGAAGACGAAGAAGATGCTGAGATTAATATGGAGGAAGATCTTCAGGATGCGACCGCCAAGACACTTGTGCGCAGAAGACGTGACCACCTCGTCAAGTTATGTGAGTCCAGGGGGATAGATGCAGAGGGCACGAAGCCACAGCTTGTTGAAGCTCTTATCCAATGGGTAGGGTCTTTCATGCTTTCGGGGCCTTATCTTTGATGCAAATTGTCGCACAGCGCGATAATCGATCAAATAGCTCCCCTTCGTCTGGGGCCACCGCACGCCCTCCGTCTACGACACGGACAGCACGACGTAGTGGCCAACGTCATGCCCATGCGCACACGCCTGTCCTTTTACGCTTGGACCGCGTACAGGCTGCAGACCCCGACACGCCTCATCCTGAGTCTATTACAGCTGTACAGGCTCAGTCAGATGACGGTGTTCTTCTCGATCTCGAGGGACTCGGACTTGAGGATAGCGTGATTCCGCCCAGCAAACTCTCCAAAGTCGAGAAGATTGGCAGTGGTGGTTTCAAGGAGTACGTAATTCTTGCTTTAGCTATTCAGACATTGATCGGACGTTAATTGATGTATTTTCAGTGTGTTTGTAGGCAAACTAGGCGGGAAGAAGGTCGCGATCGCAGAGTTCAGGGGCCAGTTAACAGAAAGTATGTATTATTTCATCACGGTCTAGGGTCGCCCTAATCATGATCTACCTAATCAGTGGATATAAAGGAGTTGAAGCTCCTCTCGCGTTTTGATCATCCAAATGTCGTCAAATTCGTGCGTATCGTTCACTGCTATCAAAAGTTCTCGTGTTTACCGTTAACGGACACTGTTGCAGCTGGGCGTAAGTATACCCGAAAATCCCAAGGAGACGCCCATGATCGTCAGCGAGCTTTGCTCAAATGGTGATCTCTTCGACTACGTTCGCAACGTGCAACCTCCACACATGAACAAAATGGTTGGTTTACTTTTTCAGGCTGTAAATCATGACATGAGCTCATGCATAATAGCTGAGCTTGATGCTCGATATCGCTCGAGGCCTTAAATATCTTCATGATCACAAACCTTCGGTGATACATCGGGATTGCAAGTCGTCGAATATCCTTATTACATCCCGTGTCAGTGCAAAGATCGCAGATTTTGGACTCGCTAAAGTGAAGCAATCGACACGGTCGATGGTCCGCAGCTTAGTCGGCACTGTCAATTGGCAGGCGCCTGAGCTATGGCATGCACATCCCAAGTATAACTATAAGGTTGACGTATTTTCGTGCGCTATAGTGTTCTGGGAGATTCTGCAATGGCATACTAAGGAGAAGAAATTCCCTTGGGAGGTCAGGAGCATTTTATTGAGCCCTTGTCATCTGAGCTAAAATACACAATGTAGGGCATGAACGAACACGCCATTTACGAAGTTGTCGGGGCAAAACAACAGCGCCCATCGGTCGCTGGCCTCGCAAAACAATGGTGTCCTGAGATCGTGCAGCTCATGGAACACATGTGGGCACATGATCATAAGGATAGACCAGACATGACGTATGTCGTTGAGCAACTCGAAGCTTTGAAAACTGCGCATCCGCCACCAAGAACGCATGCGAAAGCGCGGTAGTGTATCCCAATCTCAACCTTTCTTCAAATTGCATCCATCTACATCTTGTTTTGCTCCCGTGCGCTGCTAAATCATTGCATTGCCTGTTGGGATCAGCTTGCTTCCTTTGCATTCCATTCTCTTTCGATCTGTGGTTTATTCATCATGTTACCCACACCTCAACGTTCTACATATAAGTATCACACAATTGTCACATCCTGTATCCTCTACCTCATCACACAAATATATAAAAGCTGCATTTCTTCAAAACTAATGGTCAATATATACTGTATATATTGAATTCATTACCTATGCTTCCCTCGTCCTCAGATCTAAGCCATTTGCAGCACTTACAGCGGCCTTGAAACTGGACTTGGTAATATCCGCATCGACACCTACGCCCCAGGCACTAAATTTTTGACCTTCTCCACTTTGCACAAGCTCGACGTATGACGCGGCCACAGTTTCGGAACCTTCACCAATCGAATGTTCGGAAAACTCGCGCACAGCGAACGTAAACCCATCCGCTAGCAGCGAGTGTAGGGCCGCGAGTAATGCGGAAAGAGGCCCATTACCCTCACCTTTTACGCATTGAATTTGACCGTCAATAATGAGCTCAGCATCAATGCGTTGCCGGTTACCCTCCAATGAGGATGAGTTGAAGTTTTTTAACCGTATTCGGCCTGGTATATCATACCGATACGTCTGAATGAATAATGCGGATAAGTCGTCCATGGACATATCTTCCTTCGAGTCAAGCACAGCACGCTGCACGACCTCGAGGAATGATGCTTGTAACCTTCGCGGGAGCTCAAGCTTGAGGGTGTTCAGCAATGCATCGGCGACATCCGCCTGGCCAGACTTGGCGTTAAACCCAGTGTTAAGTTTAAGCTCTGGCAATGGGCGGTCCCCGATTGCACTATTGACAGCACTCAAGACCGCCCGCAAGCCGGACGCGGCGATATCGGAGTCGACACCGACACCCCATGTTCCACGTACGGTGCCGTCTGTCTGATTGCGGGGTCCAGTAAGCTCAACGTAAGATGCAGCTTTTACTCCTGTCCCTTCGCCAATCGAATGTTCTGAGTATTCGCGAATCGTGAGATCGATGTCCAGGTGTGACTTGAGTGCATCAAGCATGGCGGAGAGAGGGCCATTACCATCACCACGAACAACACGTGGCATGCCATCCACAGAAAGCGTCCCATCAAATCGTTTGCTCGACAACGGATCCTCAAGAGCGGCATCTGCACCTTCCGCGTTATCCTCGACAGAAGGTGATTCTGTGATCTTAAAACTGCGAAGGGTCATCCGACCGGCGTACTCCCCGCCGCCAAACTTGTAGGTTCTTCTGAAAGCACCTGTGATATCATCTATCGTCACTTCTCGGGCTTCGCGGTCGGAAATGGCTTGAATGACTTGATAAAAGCTAATTTGCATCTTACGTGGCAGGTCGAGTGCAAGAGCTTGTTTAACCAGATATGCGATACCTCCTTTGCCGCTTTGTGAATTAACTCGGATTACTGCCTCATAATTGCAACCCAGGTCAGCGGGATCGATAGGCAGATACGGCATATCCCAATATTGTGGCTCGCCTCGAGCAGCCGCCACCTCGTGTCGCCGCGCCTGGGCTTCGAAACCTTTTTTGATGGCATCCTGATGTGAACCCGAGAAAGCAGTAAAGACGAGTTCACCAGCATACGGATGGCGGGGATGGACAGGAAGATCGTTACAAGCTGTGACGATGTCGATGACTGACTGTAGGTCGGAAAAGTCGACTAGGGGGGCAATACCCTGCGTATAAAGATTGAGAGCAAGAGTGACCAGATCTACATTGCCTGTGCGTTCGCCGTTGCCGAAAACGCAACCCTCTACACGGTCAGCTCCCGCCATCATGGCGAGTTCAGTCGCAGCGGTAGCCGTGCCTGCATCAAATGTCGGTAAATACATTACAGAATCGGATGAACAAACAAGTTACCCCTATCGTTATGCGGATGTAAACTGATAATGACCTTTTCTCGTTCACTGACATGTCGCCCAAAATATTCAACCTGGGGGCCGTGTCAGCTGGGCATAGTGACGAGTATACGTCCTATACCTGATCTGCATAATGATTTGGCGTGGCGATCTCAACCGTCGCTGGAAGATTAAAAATTATCCTGTTCTCGCCGGTGCCGGCCTTGCCCCACGCAGCTTTGACGGCATTGCAAATCTCCACAGCGAACTCCGGCTCAGTTTGAGAGAATGTCTCCGGACTGTATTCGTACTTGAACGTAGTCCCATACTTGGCGGTACACTCGTCAGTCAGCTTGCGAACTAGTGTTGTATGCGTAACCGCGAGTTCGATGGTCTGTTCTTTTGTATTACGAAAGACAACGTCGCGGAAACATGGGCAGGTTGCGTTATACATGTGTAGGATAGCCTGCTTAGACCCTGCCACGGAATCGATAGTGCGCCTAATCAGGTCTTCCCGAGCGGGGGTAAGCACCTATGGATATTCAGCTGCGCTGAATAGGAGGCCACCAAGACTCACCTGCAACCACACATCATCTGGAACCTCGTTACTCTCAATTAGGCCTCGAACGAATCCAAAGTCGGTGTCACTGGCGGCCGGGTACGCAATCTCAATCTCCTTGAACCCTGTTTGGACGAGAAGCTTAAAAAACCGACGTTTTTGTTCGATTGTCATGGGGTTGGCAAGGGCTTGATTTCCATCCCGCAAATCGGTAGAGAGCCATATGGGAGGTTTATCAATTGTCTTCGAAGGCCATGTTCTGTCAGGAAGATTAATTGGAGTGTACTTCTTGTACTTTTTAGAAGGATCACGTCTACAAAGTTGAGTTGTAGTCAAAGTGGTAAAAACAAAAGCTGGAAAAACTCACAGCATCGGCATAGTTAGTACGGGAGAGATTCGAAACTAGGGTTCCTCGCCAATAATGCAGTTTTATATGCGGGCCTGAACACGAGTCACAAGTACGCAATATAAGTACCTATGACGCTCAAATTTGAGCGTCTGCTGACCGTGACTCCAAGTGTAATCAAACTTTTTGCAAACGATGGCCTGTAGGCTAACCTTGAATCCTGGGGCATCTCCTTTCCCTTATGGACCATTGGCTCTTGCCACTTACATCCAAACATTAACTAAAGTCGATATCCAATTCGATTCGAGTGTTGACACAGTCGTTCTGGAGCATAACGGCACCCAGGTGACTAGCGTAAACGACATTATCAATTTTATAGCCAAGGAGTCCAACTATGCAAGTGACAGTGTAAAGGTACGTGAATATCTTTCACATTCTCCTTACAGATTTTCATCAAGGATTCAGGCATCTGCTTTTCTGTCAGTAGCAGAGACTCTACCCTCGATCACATCTTTCTCTGAACTGGTGGCTGCTCTCGACTCTCTAGATGACCATCTTACCCTTCGCACATTTCTTCTTGGCCATGATGTCACTATAGCCGACTGGGGAATGTGGGGCGCACTCAAATGTGTGTGGTATACTGTCGAGCCTTATAACCCTTACCGACTTGGATCTAGCTTCTACCAAGGTAGCTGGTCTGTTGAAAAATAACCAGCATCCCCATCTACTTCGTTGGTATTCTCACCTCGAGAGCTTCGGGTCCACCCAGGACGCCATCGCTCGTCTAATTGAAGCTCGTTCAAATAAGGTACATGCATGTCTGGAGCCTGTTACGCATGTGCTCACTTATTTTAATACAATCACGATAGGCCAAGGCTAATAAAACAGCCGGGTCATTTGCTCTAGGTCTTCCCGGTGCCGTCCATGGGCAAGTTGTGACCCGCTTCCCACCTGAGCCAAGCGGCTACCTCCACATAGGACATGCCAAAGCAGCCATGCTGAACCAGTACTTTGCAAAAATGTATCATGGTCAGCTTATCATTCGCTTTGATGATACAAACCCCAGCAAGGAGAGGGTAGGCCCATTACATACTGTGGTGACAAACGTTGACCTCTCGCTCTCAGTCCGAGTTTGAAGAAACGATTTTGGAAGATTTGACAATGCTGGAGATCGTCGGAGATCGTGTCACACACACGTCTGATTACTTTGATCAGCTATATGACCTAGCAGTCAAATTGATTGCAAGTGGGAAGGCATATGCCGATGATACAGAACAGATGAAGGCGAGTCCTTTGGAATCCCTGGGAATCAGCCTCTTATATCTGACGGGACCAGATGCGTCAAGAGCGCATGGATGGCATTGCTTCTGTCCGACGGGACGCGCCAGTTCAGGAGAACCTGGCACGGTTCGCCCAGATGAAAACCGGGAGCATCGAGGGACAGCGATGGTGCATCCGTGCCAAGATGAGCGTGGATGATCTGAACAAGGCGCTCCGCGACCCTGTCGTGTACCGATGCAACGTCCTTCCACATCACCGAACAGGGTACGTGGCTGAGTGTCTGGAGCTACTACCAGATCATCTGAACATGTTTCGTTAAGTGATAAGTGGAAAGTGTATCCCACGTACGACTTCGCATGTCCCGTCGTTGATTCACTTGAGGGCGTCACCCACGCCCTGAGGACCAATGAGTACAGAGATCGCAATCCGCAATATCAATGGATGATTGATGCTCTTGGCATCCGCAAGGTCAACGTTTGGGATTTCAGGTACACTTCCTTCGTGTCATTACTGAATGCCTGGCTTTGCTAAGATGGGTTTTCACAGCCGTTTAAACTTTATATATACCCTACTCTCTAAGCGTAAATTACGATGGTTCGTGGATGAAGGATTGGTACGTGGATGGGACGACCCGCGGTTCGCTACTGTTCGAGGTGAGTTGCAGTGTAGTTGCAAGTCAACCTTGCTGAAAGTACGTTGCTTGAGGGATTCGGCGCCGTGGACTAACAGTGGAGGTGCTCCGGCAGTACATGCTGGCTCAGGGTCCATCTCAGGCTGTCGTCTCGCTTGAGTGGGATTCCATCTGGGCTATCAACAAGAAAGTCATTGACCCCATTGCTCCACGCTTTTGGGCCATTGAGAAGGCAGATGCGTTCGTTCTATCAGATGCTCATCCAGATGCAACTATGGACTGATCCATATGCATTCATAGTGTCAAACTGACGTTAAACGGTTCTGTCCCTGTGGAAGTGAGGCGAAATCCGAAGCACAAAAAAAACCCTGATGTTGGTACCAAGGAGACAGTCTACGGCCCTGTCATTCTTTTAGAGCAAGTAGACGCAATATCGTTTGGTGACCAAGAGGAGGTGTGCCTTTACGATGTCTGTCTTCTTTCCCATCGCTCAAGTTAGTATAGATCACTCTGATGGATTGGGGCAATGCTATCATCCGCTCAAAATCTGTCTCCCCTTCTGGTGCCGTCGAGTCGCTGACAGCAGACTTGCACATCGAAGGCGATTTCAGAAAGACTGAAAGAAAGGTCACATGGCTTGCTGACTCTGCCTCAACGCCGTCACCGAAGCCGCTCGTCAGCGTCACACTTCTTGACTATGACTACCTCATCACAAAGAAAAAACTAGAGGAGGACGATGATGTCGCCGACTTCGTTACGCCCGTCACTGAGTTCCGCGTTGAAGCTTGGGCGGACGCGGGTGTGAAAGAGTTACGTGCTGGCGACATCATGCAGTTCGAGCGTAAGGGCTATTTCCGCGTAGATGCGGTACATGGCACCGGCGACGAAATGCAGCTTGTGTTCGTTCGCGTCCCGGATGGCAAGGCAGCAGGACTGGCGAGTAAATCCGCCCCTGCTTCGACTGCGCCCCCCAAGGCAAAACTAAAGGGTGCCAACGGACCCAGCGTCTCCGCCTCCGTGACATCGAGTGAAACCGTGATGCTATCAAATGCGAGCAGCGGGTTTGCAATCCCGGTGTCAACGTCAATGTACCGGGTGAACCGCGTGTATGGAGAGCAGGGGGTCGAGCCAAAAAGTGATACCAAGATGTACCCGGTGTCCAGTGTGTACGACTCGTCAATCGATAAGTGAATCGGGGCAGAGTTAAAATATCTGCTGGGTTAGTAATAGTCGGTTGTATGACCTACTAGTCGTGATGTAGGGACTTGAACATTATTCGAGTGCACTCAATTAAAGCTAACTAAATACTCAAATACTTGAGTGATGGGAGCGAAAGTCCGTCCCCTAGCAATGGAAATATTGGTCATCAGCAATTGAGTCCCCTACTATAAAATCCACTCTGGGCGTATGCTGCAGTCTCGAACAAGTCGGAAGTTGCACCTTGTACAACTCGGGGCCAGTCAACTACTGTATTGGCTACTATTCGTCGTGCCCCTAATCGTCTGAGTTTGCACTCCTTCCCAACTACGCTCCTTGGTACCATCACACCATGGCGCCCAAAGGCCAACCCAAACAAAGCACCCAACGATGGTTACAAGTGGCGAAAGACCTTCTTCTCGACGCTCCCGAGCTAGACCCTAATACCCTTGCGTATGCCTACGTCTGGAGATCGCACGCAAGCACATTTATTGTGAGTCCACTCGAATTCGATCCATAAACCCTAACCTCAAGCTTGACATGCACAGCTACGCTCACAGACTGCCATACGCAGCAGTTTCTCCCAATCACCTAAGTATATTCCACATGATCTCTATTACGAGATCCTTGCAAGATTAGACCTCGTTACCGAATATCTTGATAAACAGCAATTTAATCCTGAGGATCCTACGAAGCTACCGGCCATTCCGCTCAGCGACCGTTTCCCCACCCCAGCCGAATTGGAGCTCCTGGGCCCTCCCTCTTGTTTCGGCCCCAAACCGGGCAATCCTGCTCTGAACCCAAACACGCCACCCATGATCCTTCGAAACGTTCGACTCGTTCCAGTACGCGCGCCAGCCGAAGCCCGTCTGTGGCCACGCCTGGCGCTGCGGCATCGAATACTTCATCATCCCCACCAGCTGACTGTACGGGGCCTATGATCCTTACGACCGTCCACCAAGTTGCACGTGCACCTGCGGGTAATGTTGGCCCAGGTCCCACTGCCGCTCCGGCGCCAGGAGCCCCCCCTGCGGCCTCTCCGCCCACGGCTGTTAGACGGGCTCCTGCGGCCAGTCCAACCCTGTCCGTTGGCCCTTTGGCCTCTTCCACGGCGGTACAACCAGCCCCTGCCACTGCTTCCGCCCGCCCTGCCGTTCCCGCGCCTCCTCCCCGCCTCCCACACGCACGCGCCGTCTCTGCAAGTGGAGTCCAACCCACCTCTGCCTTCACCTGCTCCTCGTCTTTCCCCGGCACACCCGTCCTCTCAGCAGTCCAAAAGCCAACAACCTCCCCGCGCTGCCCATCCATACCCACACGTGGGGCCATCTGCTTCTCATATGCATCAAAGCCGCCCCCTGCCCCACCAGGCCGCTGGTACCAAACGCCGTTTGGAATATGTTGGATCTGAGTCACAGTCCAAACGACCTCGTATTACTCGCGGTCATCATCGGGATGAGAGTGACCCTTATTGGGCTTTTCATGGGAATGCTTGGAACCGGGGTACTATCACCGGTCAGGATGTGGATCGGGTCAGGATGTGGATCACTTGCACATTCCACCACCCCTGGAACATTTGGGGGTGCCAAAAATTATTGACAATTATGATTAACATATTAAGAATATAACTACATTTTTTTGATGAAAAAAAGCAGCTGTGTTGGAAGATGGGGGGCTATATATGCAGGCAGCACATGCTTTTAGCCCCCCTATGTGGTTATTCAGCCTTAAAATAATTGGTAAAAATCATATTTCACATATTGTATGTAAAACACATAAATTATACAATGCCGGTCTTAGTACACTACCTGGATAGCCAGGTTCACTTTCAAGCATGCGGAGTGTGACAGCCCGGCAGGCTGCGGCGAATGCTAACAATCATGACCAAATGTGACCAAAAATTGCCGGCATCCTGATCCACATCCTGTCTCGCACATCGGATGTCTCTGGCAACACGAACTCTGACTTGTTTGGTAATAAAAGTTGATAGGCATATAATTCACATGCAATTAAAGATTCTCACAAATTTTTAAAAAATTATTTCAAGTATCTAATTATTTATTAATAAAATGAGGAAAGTGATCCACATCCTGATCGGTGATAGTAATCGTATCATTCAATGCACCAACGACTTCATCAAACATTTCCATAACTTTCAAATGGAAATGATGGAGGCGGCCACACCAACTCAGCACTGGGAAGGTCTGCGGTTGGAATCACAGGCCACCACTAACTGTGAGGAAGAATAAGCATTTAATCATTCCAGGATATATCGTAGTATTCCCAAGATGTGTGCGTTAATATTTGGAGGCCTGTGTGAATTGATCCCGGAGTCGCCCATACTGCATATTATATTTTCGAACCGCTGCCGTGAACTGGACAATAGTCCATCGTTGAATCTTGCATGGTGTGGCTAATGCGTGACTAGTGTCTTTAAAATGCGGGAACCACTTTTGTTATACAGTCAAATTTGCATGCGCTCACATGAGATGAATTTGCACACCCGCCGCCACCGCTCTGTTGTCCAGCCCCCAACCCCAACGTAGCCATATATACGACTCATACTGGGTGGGTACTGCACACATACCTGCG
>QFFB01006425.1:0-12038 GCA_003316465.1 Ramaria cf. rubripermanens
TATACATGTTTAGTAATTCTGGTCCTTTGACAGAAAAAAAATTTAGTGAACATGACGTTGCGACAGCCTTCGCGAGGAGCGTCTTCCCAGTGCCAGGCGGGCCGTATAGCAAAATACCTTGAACGAGCTAAGCCCAACTCGAATGAGCCATGCAGTAACGAAGTTACTTACCTGACCGTTTCTTGAGACCGTCTGCGAATAACTCAGGATGATCCAAAGGGAGTTGAATGGTGTCCAAAATATCTGATTTGACAGTGGCTAGTCCACCCACGTCGTCCCAAGACACGCTTGGTATCTGGGGAGCTCCTATACTTTCCGAAAAGGACAGCCTTGCTGCTGATAGTCCGGCCTCAAAGTCGCTCGAGGTAAGCATCACACCCGCCTTGGCGATATCTTGTTCGGTAATCGGCCGGTCATGGCTGGGGCACATTGCTTAAGAAAGAAACGTAACGGCAGGGAAGAGGTACGAGTACATACAACGAAGACATGACGCGTTTAAGAGATATCGATCGGGTCAGAGTCACCAGGTTCACCAAATCTGAGGCGACCATCGCGGCGGTCTGGGTAGCAATGTCTTTAATAGAAACATCAGGGGCTCGAGGCACATCCACTAGTAATTGAGTCAGAATATCCAACCGTTCCAATTCTGCCGGTGCCTAGAACGTCGGTAAGACACAGCCTTCTTAGATCGCATATCTTACCTCAAAAGCAATTTCATGCTTAAAGCAAGCAAGGACACTAGCAGGGATACGCTCGGGGTCGCTGGTGGTTCCTACAACGATTACGGGGTACCCCGTCAACTTCCGGTGACGAGAAAGTTCTAGAATGCTCTCCTGAAGAGCACTGGCTATAGATGGCTCTGAAATCCAAAAAATAGGCTGGAGTAAATCGAGTGGCACACGGTAAGGGCCAGTAACCAACCTTTGCCGGTCTCCAAGACTTGCGTAGTTCTGGCCAGCGCGTCAATATGGCGCAAGGTGAGAACACATGGGGCACAAGAAGCAGCACTATCAAAACGAGCTCGGAGCGTCCCTTCCGTCTGAACATCATTTTCTCCTATGATGTCGAAGCAGTTGATCTAGGGGTGTCATAGTAAGAGCAGTTAAGCAGAGCAGTTTACGCAGATGGACGTACCTCCAATATATGAATGCCAAGAGACCGCGCAACCCATGATGCGGCAGTAAACTTGCCAATACCGCGAGAACCCTTCAATAATACAGACAGTTGAAGATTATAATCCATAGCGGAGGGATACAGCGCTGCTTCTGTCAGATCTCGAAGCCTGACCAACGGTTCTGCGACATTGAAAAAGGAGAGATTACACAATGGAGTGGGAACGTCATAAGGTACTGTCTTTTGAATGAGGAACAGAGACGAAGGAGGGAGATGAACTCGTTAGCTCTTACCAATCCCCAAATAGGATGTAACATCAGGTACTCTGGAATGCTCCATGCCAGTCTGTACCATTTTGGTATTTTGGGTATCAACCCAGCAACCCAGTTCCCCCATTGTCGCGGCCATGTACTGATCAGGAGACATACTAGCCTGTCCAGTGTTCATGATGTCGTATTCCAAATTGGTGATCTTAAAAAACCCCACACCATTAGTGGTCTCTGACATGAAGGGCAACCTATATAAGAGAGACCATTTGGGAATTGAAGACTTGGGGAATCTAAGGACAACACTGACTTGCAACTCAAGAGCTCAACGCTGTCATCGGGAATCTCTGTGTGCTCTTGTTTTGCTAGTTCCTCTGGTTCACGTCCGTGCGACAGTCTCGCCAATTCAGCTTGTATGGCCACAGCGATAAGATCCCCCTTTTTGACCAGACGCTTTTGATTGTCAAAATAATTTTTCAGTGCATGCAGAAAGAAGGGTTGATAGGCACGGTCATTGGAATATGGCGACGCAACGCGAGCCACAGTCACGACACGGGCAACAGGTATGGGCGGGTTGCGTGACCCAAAAAGGGACGAGCGGATTGAAATTGCAAACGGTCCCGGTTGTGGCGGAGATATTTGTAGGTTTGACATGAAAACAGGCGAAACTTGGGCTTGCGAGGCTGTACTGAATGTATCGCTTTAACCAAACGCGGTATCAGAAGTAAATAAAATTTCACCTGCTCATCAACCCATCATGGGCAAATATGCGACTTAAACGAACTTCAGAATGCCTAGCATCGCCTATTACACCCTGGATGAATCAGAGTCGTGAACCGCCTACGTGGCTTGCGGGCGTGTGAAGACGAACCCAATCACCATTAAACATTCCAATGCGACTGAGATCGGACGTCCTCAAAAAGACACAACATTCGGCATCAAATGGCCCGGGACTGTGAGAAATGGGAGCTGGGAAGGGGGTTGCTTGGAATATTAGCGGTGGTAAACCAGATATCGGTCGTCGTGGGTCGAATAGCGGGGGGCTGAGTAGTCCGTGCACTGCGTGGGATGTATTGTCCAATTTGCCGTTGGGAGTGAACATGTCTGTCCCCTGATGTATTGAGTCTATGAGACCACTAGCTAGAAAATGTTCGTCAATTTCCAGCGCTTCAGTATCGCTTTCGCTCAGAAGTGCACTTGTTCCTTCACTGTCTGGGGGCGAGGAAGTGTTGCCATTTACGAAACTAGTCTGCGGATCGCCTGCGCTGGGTGTAATAATAAAGTGAGTCAAATCATGCTGCGCAAAGCCTTGAAGGGTCGGTTCAGTCATGAGCACATGGAAACGATGCACAAGACCATCTGAGTCTCGACTCGTGATTTCGTGTCTATCTCGCCCGTTTGTATGTAAGGCATCTCTTTTAGCAGGAAGGGTGACGGTTGACCCTTGTCGGAATAGCCTTGAACCGCTGCAAAGGGCAGTGAGAAGTTTATCTTGAGAGTTCAGAGAAAATTCGTATGAGCTTCGAGACTCGGCAATGAGAAGTATCTCGGAAAGTAGCACAGGTTGTACAGGAGCGATGGTGTGCGTGAAGTGTGAGTTACTAGGAGTAACTTCGGTGTCATGCGAAACGTTTTCGAATATCCCAGGATAGCTGTCTACCCATTTACTGGGGATGCCAAGGCCAGGAAGCTAGTGAGTAGACAGGTAAGTCATTGGTATTAAACGTGAGCTTTGAAGTGCACTTACATCCGCACTTGGTCTGGACCAGCAAATAAGAGACGTCAGCCGATGAGATATATCCTGTTTACGTTTCTGGTTCGGGTGGGATGAAGTTACCGAGAGAGCGAGTCTATCCCCAGGAGGTTTGTCCAAGGAGTCCCAAACATCTTGGTTAATTAATACCTCGTCCACGCCATCGCCATCGACATAAATAGATACTGGAATGGGTGTTTCTATGTCGGATTTGAACAAAAAATCCATGGGCAATAGGGCACGACTCTACCGTCGTTGACGACTCGTCACGTGATCTACCGAGAGTACCACTTACCTAATTGATGTGACGCAAGACTTCGCTGTCGTACGAGTGGGATGCACCTCTCCATCTACCATGAAAACTGATGCGCCAGACTATGATATCCTTATTGTCGGTGCGGGTATCGCTGGCTCAGCATTAGCTCACGCGCTCTCTACCTCCTCTCCTCTCCCAAAAAGTCGCGCGCTTAGAGTTGCCCTCTTGGAGCGTTCCTTGTCTCAACCTGATCGCATAGTCGGAGAACTCTTGCAGCCGGGGGGTGTATCTGCGCTCACTTCCCTAGGACTTCGCTCATGCTTGGACCACATAGGCGCTATTTCCGTGCATGGTTATTGTGTGGTGTACGAGGGTAAAACCGTGCGGATACCGTATCCCGGACAATATGAAGGTAGAAGCTTTCACCACGGACGGTTTGTTCAGGCTCTCAGAGAGAAGGCCAGACAAGCTGAAGGGGTTGATGTAATTGAGGCGACAGTCACGGAGCTCGTGGAATGCCAACTCACTAAGAGGGTGCTGGGTGTACGCGCTAAGCGTCCTGGTCGCGATGAGCCAGAAGCATTCTTTGCAGATTTAGTTGTTGTGGCAGATGGCTGTTTTTCAAATTTCAGAAACCAGGTCATACGACGCGGGCTTTCTGCCAAAAGGTTGCAGACCAAGAGCCATTTTATTGGAGCTGTACTGGAGGATGCAAGGCTTCCATTTGAAAAACATGGCACCGTGGCACTTGTTCCAGGTTCCGGGCCTGTGCTGTTGTATCAGATTGAGGAGAGGGATACTCGGATACTCATGGACGTCAAATCTCCCCTACCTTCTGATCTCCAGGTGCGTCTCGTTTCCTATCTCACACAACCTCTCACTTTTGTATTAATTCGTTTGTGAACACAGTCTCATATCCGTTACAAAATCATTCCTGCCCTCCCATCATCATTACATGTACCCATCCAGAAAGCTCTCGAGAAGGATCGTTTAAGGCGCATGCCCAATTCGTTCTTACCCGCAATCCTTCAGGGGGACCACCGTTCGAAGGAAGGCGTTATACTATTGGGAGATGCCTGGAATATGCGACATCCCCTTACAGGCGGTGTGTTCCAGATTTAACTTGTACATTTCTTACTAAAGTTCAGTTTAGCGGGAATGACTGTAGCATTGCACGATGTTGTTATGCTCAGCCGACTTCTGCACTCCTGTCCCGATCTGTCTGACCCGTCTTACCTTTCTTCGCTGCTTGAGCGATGGCATTGGTCGCGGAAGCCTCTTGCATCAACAATCAACATTCTTAGTGTTGCACTCTATGATCTTTTTGGGGCAGATGGTACGTTCTTTTGCGCTAAGCCTTGAAGGAAGCGGCTCATTGGAATTCATGATGATAATTATCGACTCTTTCACCTTACTTGCAGACGAAAATCTTGCAGTGCTTCGTGAGGGTTGCTTTAAATACTTTGAACTTGGAGGCGAGTGTATCAACGGTCCAGTTTCCCTGTTGTCTGGGTGCGTTTGCATATTGCTTATCCTGGTGGTAGCATGTTACTGATCTGTCCTCTTACAATCAGGGTCATTCCCTCTCCGATCTTACTTGCGCGCCATTTTTTCGCTGTTGCACTTTATGCAATCTGGGCTCTGTTCACACATCCAAGAGTCCCGCCATCTATTGGTTCAGGGATTGATGTTGGACATGACAACAAACCTATTGTAGCACAGCGTCCCGGATTTGATGAATACCCCGCTTTGGCTCTGAGGAGCGTTACCGTGGTAAGTCCAATCGCTCGGCATCACGGTGTTCTTGCCCTCCCACTATTTCTTCCTATTCCTACATCGCGAATTGCTGATTTATGTGCGCGGCTTAGTTTTGGACAGCATGTGTTGTATTTGGACCGCTAATATGGAGTGAAATACGGTGGTGGTAAAATTATTATTAGACCTTTAGATTAAAATAAAGAAGCTATTTAGAAACGCTTCACAACGTGGTTTCGATGGGTGAAGCTGCTACTTAGTTCGCAAGCCCGTTACAGATATTCCTGTCAGTTATTTCATACTTGACAAGACATCATTTTGCGCTCAAGCATACCTTCAAGGGGTACATAAATCGTCGCTCAATGTAATCTACTTGCTGCATAGCATTCTTCCACATACTGTGACGTGCATGGCATTCCTTTGAAAAATAAACGAGTTCTCAAGTAATTCATCCTCTCAGAACTTAGTCCTACTTTATTTACTGAGATGGCAATTTTTCGAGTTTCGTCTGAGCAGTGATCAAAGGGCCAAATGATATTGGACGCTTTCCAAGGAATTTTGATGTTTGACCTAGTATAAGCTACCAAATGAGGGTATCTTTAAGCTGTATCTGGGCGGGGGCAAGACCGGGGCTGAAATTATAGTAGAGATATGATCAAGGATTCCTATCTGGGCTTAGGATCAGGGTATGAGTTGAATTCGCGCATTGATTATTTTCTGATCTAGTAATATCGAATTCGAACTAGTAGGATCAGAACAAATTCGGTGTACAAGTTCATATCTTGATCCCATTGACAGCTCTAGACTGCTTAAAAGCTAGAACCTCGTTGTCCATGAAAAATCGGGCCTTCTATCACATTTTGGAGTAAAATGACCATCGCGACCGTTGCTGAAAGTGGTTTGACCAGTGAGGAAAACAACAACGCGCTGGCGCGTCATGTCACATGACTTGTGACTGTCACTCGAGCCACGGTTCTCGTAATCTTTGCAGATCTTTTTGTATGCTCAACAATCAAGGCAGCACTGCCCGGGACTTCCTGGCCTTCGAACGTAACTTTCTGATTCAGGTGCGACTATTCTCATAATATACATCTTTCGCGTTCATCACATGCGACTGAAGTGCCGGTTTGGTGTCGTGCTTTCCCTCCTCTCCTCATCGTTTCTGCTTCATGCCAGGATTCCAACACCAAATTCGCCATTGACGCCTGATTCGGCTCTCACCCCATTCGGTTACATATATTTCGCAGCCGGGTTTTGTGGAATATGTCTCTCTTTGTGCGTGTATTGTGCGGAACCAGTGACTGTCACTGAAATTTTATCATGCCCTAGGTGGTATTATATAGTGAGCAATAGGAGGCTAAGAGCCAGACGTGCCTTTTTGCAGGTGACCAAGTATGAAGACATCTTGTGGCCTTACGTTCTGATACACATCTACTGATCCTTGGTATTTCTAGCCCGCAAACTTTGACTTTAGCACTGACAGCCCTTCTGATCCTTGTGACCTGTATCGTTCTCTTTATCGAGGGTGCTTGATGGACATTAGGGCCGATCACAGTAGAGGATTTGGGGAGGATTTGGTGAGGATTTGAGCAATCACCAGGTGATTCGGAATGGATTCGGATTTGGATTTCGGCCGGCGCCTTGGCGGGCCCTAAACTACTCCCTCGGACATCTCCTTTTACGTCCGCCCGCTGTGCCTAAGGAAAGCAACCCGGAAATTGAACGACCCGCTGCAGTTCTCCCATACCGCAACTACAGGCCTTCCCTGCCATGCCGCCAGCCAGATATGACATGCGTGCAAGCCAGGACATTGTTTGTAGTGCCTAACAAGGACCAGAACCATCCACGGCTGACAGACTGGCAGGAGACCTGCTATGTATGGTGCCAGCTTTGTCAAATCCACACAAATCCATTTTTCAAAACAAACTCATCACAGTTACAACTGGTTTTTGGGGCATTGTTGGCCCTTCTTAATAAAATCAAATCCTTGTTGAAATCCTCATCAAATTCCCCTCAAATCCTCTACTGTGATCAGCCTTATTGGTTCGCCTCGTCGCTACAAATCTAGCCGCTTTGTCAAACACTACCGTCAAGTCTATAATATCCCGTCATAAATTCCCGACTCGAGCCACCATATTGTCGAGTTTTTTCCGTGCATAATTATATCATGAAATATCTTTGTTTGATACCACGCTTAATTGATGAACCAAGTTAGTCAATCATCCAGTAACACAACTTCAACGGCATCATCCCTAGGACTGAGTAGAAGTTCTGCATTAAAGGAGATCTTGCAAGACAACATCGTTTGGCCAGGATCGGTCAGTCCTGGAAGATATGAATGTATTATTTATTCTCACTTTCTTCTGTTTCTTTGCAGCCTTGAGGGTTCCGTTCAAGGCCTCAACTAGAAATGTGAAATGAGTTATATCGCACTGTACAATACCTTACCTGCCAAAGTCACTTACGAGTGTTGCTCACTTGATCATCTTTCAGCAACTTGCCATAAGGGCAAGCCATCTTCCCGTCCTCCCGTTGAGATCCTAAGCGCTTGAGGGCTTCCTGGCAACAATATTATATACCACGCAGAGACACTAGATGCTGAGCGTGGTACGAACCTTGAGGTACTCAATCTCAGCAGCGGTATCGAGCATGGCGGGTGTTTAGCTGTGTATACGGAATCAAATTGGCTGATCAGTCTCTTTACAGCAGCGCAGGGATGCAGTTTGGAATCTCTGAAAAGCAGTCGTAATTGCTGTTTTATTTCTGTTGACAGTCGCCATGTATTATGGTCGTTTTCTATTAATTTATTTTGTTTGCAAGGCAAGCGAGACACCACGCTTAGGAATACTCGCCGATATTGAGCAGCATGACGCGGTCGCAAGTAACCCTGTTCCATACCAAGGAGGCAGCATCCACAATCATTGATCGGTGATCTCGCACATGAAACAAAACACGGGCAACTATTTTATGGCAACAAGAAAAGCAATGAGAACTACCGATAACCAATGGAAGTCCTACATACACTCGTCTAATTCAAAAAAAAAAAAGTTCTTTAGGGCTAAATCGTAGTTAACGCGGCAACAACACTCATGAGGGCACTCAGGCCAAGCATAGGTGCAAGAGTCATAAAGGAGCCGTCGAACGAGCGTGCAGAGTTGTTAGGCTTAACAGTGGAGCTGGTTGAAGCGCCGCTCGCGGTGGCAGAGCCGTTACCTGCGGGGGATGTGGCTGTAGCCGAGGGAGAAGACCCGGATGGCGTGACTTGAGAAGCTTGGGGAGCTTAAGGGAAAGACGTCTGAGACACTAAAACTACGACGGTAACGAGAATGATACTTACTGCCAGGAGCCATGACACCAAAGGCGCCAGACTGAGCGTACACTTGGGTTATGTTGGAGCCGTTGACGAAGTTGACGACATAACCGGGGTGAACATTCAAAGTAACATTGGTAACGGTGAACGTTCTATTTGATAGGTCAACGCGCTCCGCAATCTATCAATGTCCGGGGTGAGTGAATGAAAACTGTTCAGGCAATGGCGCGCCACACCGAGAAAGCACCGTTTAAAAACGTGGTGTTGGGGTTCGTGACCGTGATCCTACACATGTACGTGAGGTGAGCACAGTAAGCAGGAACGCGAACCCAAAACGTACGTTATAGGGTTGGGGTCTCCCTGAGTAAACTCCCAGGTGATAGTGTTGGAAGTGTTCTGAACCCTGTATACGATATGTTTGCTGAACACAACATTCTAACATAAGACATGACCCCGCTGGCGCACCAGTAAGAGCTCGCAGAAGGACCAGTGATGGTAATGGTCGCTGAAGGTATGGAAAGAGAACAAGTAGGTTAGCGGGTAAAAGACACGGGAAGCAAACGGCTAAGCTCACCAAGAGCTGAAGGGAGAGCTGTGAGCAAACCAACAACAGCGACAAGGGTAGAGGTGAAACGCATTGTAGTTTTTTTTTGTTGATGATGGGGCGTACTAGAGAGTAACGACTGTGAGTGGCGGAAGCCTTGCTTGAAGTTCAAAAGAAGCAGCGCTTTGTTGACGTGTGTAGGCCATGAATTGCTTGAAACGTCGGAGATTCAACTACATGTCCATATATCACGTGCAGACATGCTGCAGAGACAATATTACAACACATAGCCGAACATACAGATCCGAGTCATGTGAAGCTTCCCCGTAGTTACGTACCGTTGTATATCCTCTAAGGTCTACTAGATTTTGTGCAGGTCCTACAACCGCTATATACGAGCCCATGATAGTGTGACGAAACACAAGAACGGTGTGGAGCTACGTATATGTACTACATGAATGAACTAAAAAAGAATCCGAAAGGCGGGACTTGCGCCCACAAGAACCAGTGTACAATTTCGGTCGAGTCCATCATGAGGATACTTAACGTTAACGTTGACCACGCAACGTTACCATGTTGAGGTAATTGACTAGTGTAAGCTCGTTCTTTCCTTCCCGAGTCTGGCAATGCATCTCGAGAAAGCACACCCACCCCCCAGTGCCAGTGCACTCCAGGCGGACCATGAGCTCCACCCGTGGGATAGCTTCGAATTCGGTGTCATTGATTAACCACAAGTCAACCACGAGGATGCCTGGGCCATCATTAGAGTGGTAATGATAAACGACATAATGGAACCCAGCTCCTTATCGAGGCGTTATAAATTTGGTTTTTCGTGTTGATGATCTGATGCTCGCTATTCCCATGAGCACAAGCCTTAACAAATTTAGGTGTTCAATAACTTCTCCAGTTCGTGAGGTTTTGCTGCCAAGCAGATGCGACTGACCTTGTCCTTATGGGCGAGATCGCTGACCCATCTGAATCAGTGTGTCATCCATAAGTAATTATTCATATATCTTCATGTCCATTCGAAGCGACTCAGAAATCTAAATTGGACAGATATAAAAGTGACTGTGGCTCAGCTGCATGAACGGTGCCTTCGTTGGCATCGAAAGTGTTAAGGTCATGTCCACAACATCGTGTCTTCAGCAGGGCGTGGAGATGCGCCTCTTAATGAGACTCTACTCACTGCACTCGAGCTTTAATCCGCGACTGTGGTAAGAGAATATTTGTCGTATACGGACGGGGGAGTGGAAATACCTATTAGTAACTGGTAATCCATGGTTCTCTGTTGGCCATGCTGCTTTGATAACAAGACATATTGGGATCCAAATGTGACTGGTTTACAACACACGGGCATTACATTACTAGTCCTGGTCCACATGCAGTCCACGAGTAGAATATTGTACCAGACACAAGGACCAGACCACAAAAATGCAACGAGTCTAAGAAGAGAACATTAAGTCTGATATACAAGGCTGTCTATGACAACGAGTCACGTGCTTTCTAGTTCTGCTTCCTTCATCCACTGGTCTCAGATGCTCTTTAGTACAATATATAAGTATATCTCCCTGCCATGTTTCCTCACACATCTCGCGCTCGATATGTAGCTTCTTGTCCTTTGACTTCGTGTCCTTCTCACACGTCTCGCGCTCGATAGCCATAAAGGCTTCGAGCTCTCGAAATTTTTGCACCCTCCCTGCCGCTTCCCACTTCCTATTATATGCTTTTTTTTTCCTTGCGCCGGCTTGAGCACGGCCCGTCTTTCGGTCGCGCTAAGAGCGCTGGCATCGCAATAAACATTTTTGCTCGCCCAAGCTTGCAGTTAGAACGCCCTGCGGGAATATGAAATTATGTCACGCTATGTCTCACGTGACTTTAATTATAAATGTTCCGAGAGATTGAGAGAGCAGACTCCGATTGAAATCCGTGGATCCCAGACCCTGGAAGACGACGACGACGACGACGACGAAGATATAGGACGACGCCGCCGTCGACGACGCGTCCTTGACCTGTTTTGACATGGCTCATACAACGACGACAGCGACATCTTCTCATCATTCAAGTCACCCTACTCGCAAGTATCGACTCCGTAATTCACCCCCATCACGCTTGCGACAATCTCACAAACAGTCTTCGACCGTACCGTCGCCTACATCTAGAGGGGTTCTCCTCCCTTTACCTCCAAATTTGCGTCGACTCCCCTCCCGTCTCGCGCTCTTTGGTGCTGTAACAATGCCTTCGTTGGACTCTGCTCAGGTTGGATCAAAGCGGAAACGCGCTTTCAGCACAAATGAGAATGCCCACGCTCAAGGACGAAGCCTAAGAAAGGTTAAAAGGCGTAGAGGTTATAAAGAGCCAGACAGTGAACCAAGTGACATGGACATTGATGAGTCCGAAGACCCCCCTTGGCTACCAACGGATGAGGATGTGGCGGATGACGGCCTTCTGAACAGTATGTGTGCTTTTCTCTTCTGTTAAGCAGCTCTCATCGATCTTTCATGTCATGTCATTTATTATTCTCGGGTCCACAGGGGACCATTACCACCTAAAGGCAGCGCCTCCGCACCAATTACAGCGCCTCCGGAAGGAACAGCTTGTTAGACTTTACCTCCTGGTAGATCCTTCGGGGTCTAGCACAGAGCACTTAACTAAGCACGAACTTGTTGATGCCATCATTGCTGCACGGCATGACAGTCTTCAACTGCAGTCCTCCTCACCGCATGCTGGACCTCCTAGTTCTCCTTCATCTACCGGCGCAGGCGATGATGACGATACTGACGGAGAACGCCTACGGCCAATCAGCAAGCACAACGCCCATTCCGTGGCACGTTCCTTCTCTCTTGGATGTATCATTACCAAAAAATCGACTCGTTTTGAACAGCTTCAAAAGGCCTCTGTTACCCGACGACGGACTTCTAATGGCGCATACACGTCTGGTTCCGTTTCCCGTTCGCACTCGAGCTCGACGACCCAATCGCGTCGTTCTTCGCCGACCGCAATTTCATCACCACTCGTCACACGCCTACGGACACGGACAGTTT